>CM058080.1:34476733-34507260 GCA_030247045.1 Colobus guereza | reverse complement strand
CTAGGAGAAAAAAGGATAACCCTGTGAGTGGAATGCACATGTCACAAAGCAGCTCGGAAATCTTCTCTCCAGTATGTATCTGAAGATGTATCCTTTTCCCAAAAGCCTCAGAGCGTTCCATCATATCACTTCACAGACTAAAGAAAAACAGTTTTAGAATACTGCTCAATGAAAACCAAATCTTAAGTGAACTTCACGTGACAAAGAGCAGTTTCAGAGAAAGTTTTCTTCTGCTTTTTATTGGAAGGTATTTCTTTTTCAACACAATCTTAAGAGCGTTCCCAAATGTCCTATCTCAGGTTAAACAGAATCAGTGACTTCAAACTGCTCAATTCAAAGAATGATTTAATTTGTTGAGATGTTTACACACATTACAAAGCAGTTACTCCAAAAGATTCTGTCCAGTTTTCAATGGAAGGCATTTCCTTTCTCACCACAAGCCTCCAGGCGCCACTTAATATCCCTTCACAGATTCTTCAAAGACAGAGTTTCCAAACGGGGCAATGTAGTGTAAACTTTAACTGTATGAAATGAATGCACAGGTCAGAGCGCAGTTCCCTGGAATCCTTCTTTCTGGGTTTTATTTCAGGATATTTGACTTTTCGTCATAGTCTTCAATGCGCTGCAAAATGTCACTTTTTCACTTTTACAGGAACAGTGTTCAAACACTGCCTTATGAGAAGAAAAGTTCAACTCTGTGTTTATACCTCTTTTCTCATAAGGCAGACACAGAGTTGTCACGTGAAGTCCACTCGCACACTTAAGGTTTGGTTTTCATTGGGCAGTATTCTAACACTGTTTTTGTTTAGTCTGTGAAGTGATATGCTATTGCGCTCTGAGGCTTTCAGAGAAAAAGGAAATATCTTCAGATACATATCGGAAAGAAGATTTCCAAGGAGCTCTTTTGTGACATGTGCATTCCACTCACAGAGTTATCCTTTTTGTCTCCTAGAAGATTGAGGAATCCCATTTGGAGGAAGAGCTACAAGGGGACGTTCGGGAATACAGGGACTGCTATGGTGAAAAATGAAATATCATTAGACAATAACTGGAAAGAAGCTTTCTGAAACTGCATTGTGGTATATATGTCTATTCACCTATCATAGAATAAACTTTTTCTATTACGCAATTTTGAAACCACATAATGGATGGAAACGCGAAGGGACATTAGGGAGAACATTAAGGCCTGTGGTGAAATAGGAGATATCTTCACATAAAAACTGAAGAGAAGCTTTCTGAGAAACTGCTTTCTAATGTGTGCATTCCACTAAGGGAATTATCTCTCTTTTCTCATAAGGCACTTTTTGAACACTGTTCCTGTCAAACTGAAAAAGGGATATTTTGCAGCGAATTGAAGAATTTGGTGAAATGTGAAATATCCTGAATTAAAACCAGGAAAGGAGAGTTCTAAGAAACTCCTCTCTGATGTGTGCATTCGTTTCAGAGAGTTAAATCTTACACTACATTGCCCAGTTTCGAAACTCTGTCTTTGAGGAATTTGTGAAGGGATATTAAGTGCTTCCCTGGGCTTGTGGTGAGAAAGGAAACATCTTCCGATGAAAAGTGCAGAGAAGTTTTCAGAGCAACTGCTTTGTGATGTGTGTAATCATCTCGTAGATTTAAATCATTGTTTGGATTGAGCAGTTTGATATCTCTGTTTCTGTGGAACCTGAGCAAGGACATTTGGGAATGCTCTCAAGAATATGTGAAAAAGAAACACCCTCCAATAAAAAGAAGGAAACACTCTCTGATACTGCTCCAGGTCACCTGAATTCCACTTGCACAGTTAAGCTTCCATTTTGAGTGAGCAGTATTCTCACACTCTTTTCAGTGAGTCAGCGAAGGGATACACGGGAGTGTTTTGAGCCTTACGGTGAAAACGAAAATATCTTCAGGCAGATACTGAAGAGAAGATATCTTAGGAGCTGCTTTGTGACCTGTGAATTCTACTCATAGAGTTATAGTTTTCTTCTCATTGAGTATTGTGGAATCCCGTTTGGAGAAAATGCTGCAGGGGACATTCGAGAGTGTATGAATGGCTATGTTGTAAAAGGAAATATACTCAGAGAAAAACCCAAAAGAAGCTTTCTGTGAAACTGCTGTGTGATAGATATGTCTATTCATCTCACATAGAGAAAATTTTCTGTATATTACGCAGTTTTGAAACTGCGTTATGGACAGATTCGCAAAGGGACATTTGGGAGCACATTCACGCATATGGCGTAAAAGGAGATATCGTCAGACAAAATCTGGATATAAGCGTTCTGAGAAACTGCTTTCTGGTGTGTGCATTCCACTGAGGGAGTTATACCTCTTTCTTCATAAGGCAGTGTTTGAGCAAGGCTCTTCTGAAAGCATGGACCTAAAGAATGAATTGATGTACCAGTTGGAACAGGATCATGATTTGCAAGCAATCTTGCAGGAGAGAGAGTTACTGCCTGTGAAGAAATTTGAAAGTGAGATTCTGGAAGCAATCAGTCAAAACTCAGTTGTCATTATTAGAGGTGCTACTGGGTGTGGGAAAACCACACAGGTTCCCCTGTTCATTCTAGATGACTTTATCCAGAATTACCGAGCAACAGAGTTTAACATTGTAGTAACTCAGCCCAGAAGAATCAGTGCAGTTTCTGTGGCAGAGCGAGTTGCATTTGCAAGAGAAGAGCCTGGAAAAAGCTGTGGCTACAGAGTTCGATTTGAGTCTATACTTCCTCATCCTCATGCCAGTATAATGTTTTGTACTGTAGGTGTGCTCCTAAGAAAATTAGAAGCAGGCATTCGAGGAATCAGTCATGTAATTGTAGATGAAATACATGAAAGAGACATTCATACTGACTTCCTTCTGGTAGTACTGCGTGATGTGGTTCAGGCTAATCCTGAAGTTCGCATTGTTCTTATTCCGCTACTATTGATACCAGCATGTTCTGCGAATATTTCTTCAATTGCCCCATCATTGAAGTTTATGGGAGGACTTACCCAGTTCAAGAATGTTTTCTGGAAGACTGCATTCAGATGACCCAGTTTGTTCCTCCACTAAAAGACAAGAAGAAGAAGGATAAGGATGATGATGGTGATGAGGATGATGATGCAAATTGCAGCTTGATCTGTGGTGATGAATATGGTCCAGAAACAAGGTTGAGCATGTCTCAATTGAATGAAAAGGAAACTCCTTTTGAACTCATCGAAGCTCTACTTAAGTACATCGAAACCCTTAATGTTCCTGTTGCTGTGTTGGTTTTTTTGCCTGGCTGGAATTTGATTTATACTATGCAGAAGCATTTGGAAATGAATCCACATTTTGAAAGCCATCGGTATCAGATTCTACCTCTACATTCTCAGATTCCTCGAGAGGAACAGCACAAAGTGTTTGATCCAGTACCAGTTGGAGTAACCAAGGTTATTTTGTCCACAAATATTGCTGAAACAAGCATTACCATAAATTATGTTGTTTATGTCATTGACTCCTGCAAGCAGAAAGTGAAACTCTTCACTGCTCACAACAATATGACCAATTATGCTACAGTATGGGCATCAAAAACAAACCTTGAGCAGCGGAAAGGGTGAACTGGCCGAGTACGGCCTGGATTCTGCTTTCACCTGTGCAGCCGAGCTCGTTTTGAGAGACTTGATACCCACATGACACCAGAGATGTTCCGAACTCCATTGCATGTAATTGCTCTTAGCATAAAACTTCTGCGTCTGGGAGGAATTGGCCGATTTCTGGCCAAAGCAATTGAACTTCTCCCTCTGGATGCTGTGATTGAAGCAGAACACACTCTTAGAGAGCTTGATGCATTAGATGCCAATGATGAGTTGACTCCTTTGGGACGAATCCTGCCTAAACTCCCCATTGAGCCTCGTTTTGGGAAAATGATGATAATGGGGTGTATTTTCTACATGGGAGATGCTATCTGTACCATTGCTGCTGTTACCTGCTTTCCATAGCCTTTCATCAATGAAGGAAAGTGGCTGGGCTATATCCATCGAAATTTTGCTGGAAACAGATTTTCTGATCAGGTAGCCCTTTTATCAGTATTCCAAACCTGGGATGATGCTAGAATAAGTGGAGAAGAAGCAGACATACGTTTTTGTGAGCACAAAAGACTTAATATGGCCACACTAAGAATGACTTGGGAAGCCAAAGTTCAACTCAAAGAGATTTTGATCAATTCTGGGTTTCCAGAAGACTGTTTGTTGACACAAGTGTTTACTAACAGTGGACCAGATAATAATTTGGATGTTGTTATCTCCCTCCTGGCCTTTGGTGTGTACCCCAATGTATGCTATCATAAGGAAAAGAGAAAGATTCTCACCACTGAAGGACGTAATGCACTTATCCACAAATCATCTGTTAATTGTCCTTTTAGTGGCCAAGACATGAAGTACCCATCTCCCTTCTTTGTATTTGGTGAAAAGATTCGAATTCGAGCCATCTCTGCTAAAGGCATGATTTAGTCACACCCTTGCAGTTGCCTCTGTTTGCCTCCAAGAAAGTCCAATCTGACGGGCAGATTGTACTTGTAGATGACTGGATTATACTGCAAATATCTTATGAAGCTGTTGCCTGTATCACCGGTCTCTGGGCAGCCATGGAGACTCTGGTTGTTGAAGTAACCAAACAACCTGCTATCATCAGCCAGTTGGACCCTGTAAATGAATGTATGCTGAACATGATCCGTCAAATCTCTAGACCCTCAGCTGCTGGTATTAACCTTATGATTGGCAGTACACGGTATGGAGATGGTCCACGTCCTCCCAAGATGGCCCGATACGACAATGGAAGTGGATATAGAAGGGGAGGTTCTAGTTACAGTGGTGGAGGCTGTGGCGGTGGCTATACCAGTGGAGGATATGGTGGTGGAGGCTATGGTAGCAGAGGCTATGGTGGCAGCCCCAACTCCTTTCAGGCAGGATACGGCGCAGGTGTTGGTGGAGACTATAGAGGAGTTTCCTGAGGTGGCTTTAGAGGCAACTCTGGAGGAGACTACAGAGGGCCTAGTGGAGGCTACAGAGGATCTGATGGATTCCAGCGAGGAGGTGGTAGGGGGGCCTATGGAGCTGGTTACTTTGGACAGGGTAGAGGAGATGGTGGCTATTAAATCTTGGCTATGTCAGTTCCTGTGTATAGACAGTAAGGAAAAAAGGCATGCTATGTGTTACGTGTTTTTTCCAATATGTTTATTTGCCACCAAAAAGTAAATGCATTTTCACCCATTCTGTGGTTCATAGTAGTTTAAGGAAACCAAGCCTATAGATGCATGAGTGATTTTGTTTATATTATGTAAAATATAACGATCTATCTTAAAAATACCACAGTTTGTATTTTTTCTTTAAGGAGTAAAGATTTGCCTTTAAATAACATAGTATTTTCCTGGCTTTTGTTTAATACAGTAGAAAATAAAGTATTACACCGAAAATAAATAAATAAATAAATAAATAAATAAATAAAGAGAGTGAAAAAGTCATATTTTCCAGCGTGTTGAAAACTATTGAGAAAACTGAAATATCCTGAAATAAAACCCAGAAAAAAGTGTTCCAAGACAATGCTCTCTAACGTGTGCATTCATTTCAGAGCGTTAAACTTTATACTACACTGTCCAGTTTGGAAGCTCTGTCTTTGAGGAATCTTTGAGGTGTTATTAAGAGGCGCCCTGGGCTTGTGGTGACTAAGGAAATGATTTCTGATGAAAACTGGAGAGAAGCTTTTGGAGCAGCTGCTTTGTGATGTGTGTATTCATCTCATAGAGTTAAATCATTCTTTGGATTGAGCAGTTTGAAATCACTGTTTCTGTGATACCTGAGAAAGGACATTTGGGAACGCTCTTAATAATATGCTGAAAAGAAATACCTCGATAAACAGAAGGAAACTGTCTGTGAAACTTCTCTAGGTCACTTAAATTCCACTCACACAGTTAAGCTTCTGTTTTCATTGAGCAGTATTCTAACAATGTTTTAGGTTAATCAGCTGAGGGATACTCGGGACCGATTTGAGGCTTCTGGTGGAAATATCTTTAGATAGATACTGGAGGAAGATTTCTGAGGAGTGGCCTTGTGACATGTGCATTCTACTCACAGAGATATACTTTTCTTCTCCTAGAGGAATGGGAAATCCTATTTGGAGAAAAAGCGACCAGGGGACATTCGAGAGTATATGAAAGGCTATGGTGAAAAAGGAACTATCCTCAGACAAAACTGGAAAGAAGCTTTCTGTGAAACTGCTTTGTGATAGATATGTCTATTCATTTCACATGGATAAAACTTTCTTTCCATTACACAGTTTTGAAACTGCATCGTGGAAGGATTCACAAAGGGATTTTCAGCAGGACATTCAGGTGTGGTGAAAAGGAGTTATCTTCAGATAAAAACTGGAGAGAAGCTGTCTGAGAAAGTGCTTTGAGATGTGCATTCCACTCAGGGATTTATACCTCTTTTCTCATAAGGCAGTGTTTGAACACTGTTCCTGTAAAACTGAAAAAGTGATATTTTGCAGCATTGAAGACTATGGCGAAAAGTGAAATATCCTGAAATAAAACCCAGAAAGAAGGATTCCAAGAAACTGCACTCTGACGTGTGCATTCATTTCAGAGAGTTAAAGTTTACACTACATTGCCCCGTTTGGAAACTCTGTCTTTGAAGAATCTGTGAAGGATATTAAGTGGCCTGGAGGCTTGTGGTGAGAAAGGAAACGCCTTCCGATGAAAACTGGACAGAATCTTTCAGAGTAACTGCTTTGTAAAGTGTGTATGCATCTCATAGAATTAAATCATTCTTTGGATTGAGCAGTTTGAACTCACTGTTTCTGTGGAACCTGAGAAAGGACATTTGGGAACGATCTTAAGAATATGCTGAAAAAGAAATACCCTCCGATAAAAAACAGAAGAAAACTTTCTGTGAAACTGCTTTGTGATGTGTGCATTCCACTCACAGTTAAGCTTCTGTTTTCATTGAGCAGTATTCTAACACTGTTTTTAGTGTGTGTGATATGCTGTTTGAGGCTTTTGTGGAAATCTTCAGATAATACTGGAGAGAAGATTTCTGAGGAGCTGCTTTGTGATGTGCATTCCACTCACAGGGTTATACTTTTTCTCATAGAGATTGGAATCCCGTTTGGAGAAAGAGCTACAAGGGGACATTTGGAAATATAGGTACTGCTATGGTGAAAAAGGAAATATCATCAGACAAAAACTGGAAAGAAGCTTTCTGTGAAACTGCATTGTGGTAGATATGTCCATTCACCTCCCATAGATAAAAATTTTATTACACAGTTTTGAAACTGGAATGGATGGAAACGTGAAGGGACATTAGGGAGCATATTCAGGCCTGTGGTGAAATAGGAGGTATCTTCACATAAAAACTGGAGAGAAGCTTTCTGAGAAACTGCTTTGTGATGTGTGCATTCCACTCTGGGAATTATACCTCTTTTCTCATAAGGCACTTTTTGAACACTCTTCTGGTAAAACTGAAAAGGGATATTTTGCAGCAAATTGAAGACTATGGTGAAAGTGAAATATCCTGAATAAAACCAGAAAGAAGCATTCCAAGAAACTGCTCTCTGACGTGTGCATTCATTTCAGAGTTAAAGCTTACACTACATTGCCCAGTTTGGAAACTCTGTCTTTGAGGAATCTGTGAAGGGATATTAAGTGGCCCCCTGGGGTGAGAAAGGAAACGTCTTCTGATGAAAACTGCAGAGAAGTTTTCACAGCAACTGCTTTGTGATGTGTGTGTATTCATCTCAGAGTTAAATCATTCTTTGGATTGAGCAGTTTGAAATCACTGTTTCTGTGGAACCTGAGAAGGACATTTGGGAATGCTCTCAAGAATATGTGAAAAGAAACACCTCAATAAAAAGAAGGAAACTTTCTGTGAAACTGCTGGTCACGTGAATTCCACTCACACAGTTAAGCTTCTGTTTTCATTGAGCAGTATTCTAACACTGTTTTGTGAGTCAGCTAAGGGATACTCAGGAGCGCTTTGAGGCTTATGGTGAAAATGAAATATCTTCAGACAGATACTGGAGAAGATTTCTGAGGCTGCTTTGTGATGTGTGCATTCCACTCATAGATTATAGTTTTCTTCTCATAGAGATTGGAATCCCGTTTGGAGAAAAGCTACAGGGGACATTGAGTATATGGCTATGGTGAAAAGGAAATATCCTCAGAAAAACTGGAAAGAAGCTTTCTGTGAAACTGCTATGTGATAGATATGTCTATTCATCTCACATAGAGAAAATTTCTTATATTACACAGTTTGAAACTGCATCATGGACGGATTGAAGGGACATTTGGGAGCACATTCAGGCTATGTGAAAAGGAGATATCTTCAGATAAAAACTGGAGAAGCTTTCTGAGAAACTGCTTTGTGATGTGTGCATTCCACTGAGGAGTATATCCTCATAAGGCAGTGTTTGAACACTGTTCCTGTAAAACTGAAAAGTGATATTTTGCAGCATTGAAGACTATGGTGAAAATGAAATATCCTGAAATAAAACTGAGAAAGTTTCTACGTTGCACAGTTTGAAAACTGTCTTTGAGGAATCTTTGGGTTATTAAGAGGCTCCCTGGGCTTGTGGTGAGAAAGGAAACGTCTTCCGATGAAAACTGGAGAAGCTTTCTGAGAAACTGCTTTGTGATGTGTATTCATCTCAGAGTTAAATCATTCTTTGGATTGAGCAGTTTGAAATCACTGTTTCTGTGGAACCTGAGAAGGACATTTGGGAATGCTCTCAAGAATATGTGAAAAGAAATATCCTCTGATAAAACCAGAAGGAAACTTTCTGTGAAACTGCTCTAGGTCATATGAAGTCCACAGTTAAGCTTCTGTTTTCATTGAGCAGTATTCTAACACTGTTTTGTGAGTCAGCTAAGGGATATCAGCTTTGAGGCTTAGTGAAAATAAATATCAGATAGATACTGAGAGAAGATTGAGGAAGGCTTTGTGACATGCATTTCACAGAGTTAAGTTTTCTTCTCAAAGGTGTTTATGGAATCCCGTTGGAGAATAGCTCAGGACATTCAGGAATTTGATGCTATGGTGAAAAGGAATATCCTCAGACAAAACTGGAAAGAAAACTTTCTGTGAAACTGCTTTGTGAGATATGTCTATTCATCTCACATAGATAAAACTTTCTTTCTATTATGCAGTTTTGAAACTGCATCATGGACGGATGAAGGGACATTGGAGCACATTCAGGCTGGTGAAAAAGGAGATATCTTCAGATAAAAACTGGAGAAACTTTCTGAAACTGCTTTGTGATGTCTGCATTCCACTCAGTTATACTCTTTTCATAAGGCAGTGTTTGAACACTGTTCCTGTAATGAAAAGAGATATTTTGCATTGAAGACTATGAAAAAATGAAATATCTGAAATAAAACCCAGAAAAAGCATTCAAACTGCTCTCTGACGTGTACATTCATTTCAGAGTTAAAAGCTTTACTTCAGTTTGGAAACTCTGTCTTTGAGAAATTGTGAAGGATATTAAGTGACACGGAGATTGTGGTGAAAAGGAAACGTCTTCGATGAAAACTGGAGAAACTCTGAGCAACTGCTGTGATGTGTGTATTCATCTCATAGAGTTAAATCATTCTTTGGATTGAGCAGTTTGAAATCACTGTTTCTGTAGACATTTGGGAACATCTTAATATGCTGAAAAGAAATATCCTCTGATAAAACCAGAAGGAAACTTTCTGTGAAACTGCTCTAGGTCATATGAAGTCCACTCACAGTTAAGCTTCTTTTCATTGAGCAGTATTCTAACAATGTTTTAGGTTAATCAGCTGAGGATACTGGGACTTTGAGGCTTCTGGTGAAAAGGAAATATCTTCAGATAGATACTGGAGAAGATTTCTGAGAGGCTTTGTGACGTGTGCATTCACTCACAGAGATATACTTTTCTTCTCATAGAGGAATCCCGTTTGGAGAAAAAGTACCAGGGACATTCAGGGGTATGAAGGTATGGTGAAAAGGAATATCCTCAGACAAAACTGGAAAGAAGCTTTCTGTGAAACTGCTGTGATAGATATGTCTATTCATCTCACATAGATAAAACTTTCTTTCTATTATGCAGTTTTGAAACTGCATCATGGAGATTGAAGGGACATTGGAGGACATTCAGGCTGGTGAAATAGGAGATATCTTCAGATAAAAATTGGAGAAGCTTTCTGAGAAACTGCTTTGTGATGTGTGCATTCCACTCAGGGGTTATACTCTTTTCTGATAAGGCAGTGTTTGAACACTGTTCTGTAAAACTGAAAAAGTGATATTTTTCTGCATTGAAGACTATGGCGAAAGTGAAATATCCTGAAATAAACAGAAAGAAGCATTCAAGAAACTGCTCTCTGACGTGTACATTCATTTCAGAGATAAATTTTATGTTGCCCAGTTTGGAAACTCTGTCTTTGAGGAATCTTGAAGGATATTAAGTGGCCCTGGGTTGAGGTGAGAAAGGAAACGTCTTCGATGAAAACTGGAGAAGCTTTCTGAGAAACTGCTTTGTGATGTGTGTATTCATCTCATAGTTAAATCATTCTTTGGATTGAGCAGTTTGAAATCACTGTTTCTGTGGAACCTGAGAAGGACATTTGGGAACCTCTTAATAATATGCTGAAAAGAAATATCCTCAATAAAAAGAAAACTGAACTGCTCTTCATGTGAATTCCACTCACAGTTAAGCTTCTGTTTTCATTGAGCAGTATCTAACACTGTTGTGAGTCAGCTGATATGGGCAGGCTTACGGTGAAAAAGAAATATCTTCAGATAGATAAGGAAGAAATTCTGAGAAGAGAAGTTTAATTGTGTGTGAAATCCATATGTCACAAATATTTCTTACTTCTCTCAGATCTATCTGAGATATTTCCTTTTAGTGAAAAGCATTGATATGAGCTGATAGAAAAATGTTGAAATGCTCAATGAAAAGGAAAGCTTAACTGTGAAACTGAGACCTGGATTTCATAGAATTTTCTTCTGGTTTTTATCAGATATTTCTTTTCAACATAGAAACTTCTCATGAAACATTGATTTCAAACTGCTAGAGAGTGAAATCTGGGAAGAATCAGATATCTTGAGAAAAATTCTTTTCATGAAAGTCATTAAACTCACCAGAAGGACACTTTCTAAGAAGATAAAGATTCCACAAGACAGGTTTCAAAATGCTTAAAGTTTAACTCTCAAAAAGAAGCATTGAGAGAAACTTTGATAAAAGATTTATTCAGGAGTTGCAGCAGTTTGGAAATGAAAATATCTTTTCATGAAAGAACATGAAAAGCTCAATGATGAGAAAACTCCTAAATGAGAATTTCTCAGAACTTCTCTGTTTTGTCTGATAATTTTCACTCATTGTGATATCCTGTGAATCTTAAAAGGTTTCAAAGGATAATGAAAAATTTCTCATGTGAGATGGAGAAATATCTTCACTGTCAAAGAGAAACTTTCTTTTTTTCTTTCATCAGTGTCCATTAAACTGACAGGGTTTTCTCTCAAGAGGTTCCTGAGAAAACTATAACTTTAATGGAAAAAAATCTCAAACTCAGATATCTTTCTCAGTGAAGACAGAAGATATTTTTCTTTCTGAATCCTCAAAACATTATATCATGACTCTGAAAAGGAGAATACTGCTCAGAAAAGAAAAACTGAGCATGGAATTCATGACACTGAAGAAATGTTTCCTTCTCTTTTGTGAGTTTTCTTTTCACATATATTCTTGAAATCTGTCTCAGGGTTCTGAAACAGAGATATCAAATTTCTCATCAAACAATGATTTCTATGAGATGATTACATCTCCACTCTGAAATATTCTCTGCAATTTTCAAGAGTTTCCTTTTCACAAAGGAGCTCTTAATATCTAAAATTCCTCAGACAGAGCTTCCAAACTGGGATAGAAGTATCTCTCAAAAACTGAGAATTTCTTGAGACACTGTTTTAATTGAGGATGTTTTTAAATTCTTCAATTCATTGAAAATATCCTTTTTCAGTTTTACAGAACAGTGTTTAAATGCATGAGAAAAGTGAAATTCTTGATGGAATACATTACAAAGAGTTTCTCAGAAGCTTTCTGAGTTTATGTGAAGATATTCCTCACAGTTCTGAATGTGCTCCTAATCTCTTCATTTATGTGGAGTTTCAAAAGCATGATAGAAAAAGTTTTATCTATTGAAAGAATATCTGACAGAGTTTCAGCTTCTTTCAGTTTTGTCAATATTTCCTTTTCATAGCAGTTAAATTGAATGTTTTAATATCTCCAAAAGGGATTAATCTTCTTGGAAAAATATCCTATGAGTGAATGCAGTCATAAAAGAGCTCCTGGAAATCTCTCTGGTATGTATCTGAAGATGTTTCCTTTTCAGAAAAAAGTATGAGATATCACTTCACATTCTAAACAAAAAGTGAGAATACTCTCAGAAAAGAAGATTAACTGCTTGTGGATTCATGACAGCAGTTTCAAGAGAGTTTCTTCTTTCATTGAGTATTTCTTTTCAGCATATTCTTAAGAAGTTAAATGTTATTACAGAAAGTGATCAAACTGCTCAAAAAAGAATGATTTAATTCTGTGTGTGAAACATTCAAAGATACTAAAGATTCTGTCCAGTTGGAAGCATTTCTTTCTCACCAGAAGTGAGATTAATATCCTTCACAGATTCTTTAAAGAAGAGTCTAAACAATGTGAAGAAACTCTCTGAATTCATCAGAGCAATTTCTTGAAACTTTTTCTGGGTTTTATTTCAGGATATTTCACTTTCACCATAGTCTTCAATGTGAAAAAATCTTTTTTCAGTTTTACAGGAACAGTGTTCAAACACTGAAATATAGAAAAAAAACTGTGGAATGAATATCAAAACTTTCTCAAACAGCTTCTCACTTTTATCTGAAGATAACTTTTTCTTGGAGCTGATGTCTGACATGGAAATGTATAACATTCAAAACTTGAATGATTTATTGAAATGAATAGACATATCTATCACAAAGCAGTTTCACAGAAAACTCTTTCAGTTTGATGAGGATATTTTTTCACCATGCTTTCATATACTGAATGTTGTTTTTCTCAAAGGATTTGAAATTCTGTTTGAGAAAAGAAGTATATCTCTGTGATAGAATGCACAAACACAAAAACTTCTGGAAATCTTTAGTATCTATCTAAACATATTTCATTTTCACGAAATCTCATAAACTCTAAAATTGTTTAAAGAAGAAAAGCTTAACTGTGTGGTGAATTCAAGCACTAGAATCACAGAAGTTTCTTCTGGCTTTTATTGATGGTATTTCTTTTCAGCATATTCTTAAGAGCGTTCCCAAATGTCCTTTCAGGATCACAGGATTTAAAACTGAAATAATGTGCAAAAAGGGTGAGCTTTTACTTTCGCTTTACCTGAGAGGGATATTGTGCACAATACATTCACTCCATGCTCGCCCAAGACATTTTTCTCTAAGCTTGGTATCCGTCCTGCACTTTGTTCCCCGTACGACCAAAGTCTCCAATTCTCGTTTTTATCAAAAACAATAAAAATCGGAATTCACTTCCCTTGCCATTAGCCTCAAGATCCCTGGGATTTTCCTTTCTCACTACACTGCTAACAAAAGGGTATGATTTTCGCCAACTTAGCATACAAACCGGTCCCATGCTGGCTAGGTTTCTAGGAACCCAACTCCGAATGAAATACTCCAGGTCATGTTTGAATCCAGTACATATGAAGGTTTCTCAAAGTCATTGTGGTAAAGGCTCACTGGAGATACTGAATAAGAGTGAGTGAAAACGAGCTCTCCTAGATAGCCAGTCAGGTTCGGTGCCTTGTGCCAAATGAATGTGAGCACAACCTTGCATCTTCCGGGAGGCTACAAGGGAGACACGGTATACTTTCTGGGAGAGGTGAAGAACTTACGATATATTTTTTTTCTGTTTGAAAGTAAAACTCTATTCATACACAAGGGAAGATATTTTTCTGAAATGCATGTGGGTTTCAATTATAAAGATGTCTAATTGGGCCATAATGGGTCACAATGCGCAAGACGGTATGTAACAGCAAATATCTTTCATAATAAATAAAAGCCTCATTAACCCAATTGAGATCATAAAACGGGAGACTCTAGATGCACCTCCGAAGTGTACTCAGATAAACACTCATTGTGCTCAGTCCCTTAAGTCTTGAGTATTCACCTATCTTAGAGGGCATGCTATATTTTTTTTTCTTTTATGTACAGTCAGACAAACTAGCGAAAAAGAATCTGCGAAGGTGAGTACAGAAATGGTAATTGCTTTTTCATCAATACAGAGCACGCTGGAGAATGCTTTTTTTCTCACTGGACTGGGAGTACATTTTTAAATTCTCTCAGCTGGAAAGCTTTTTGGACGTTACAGTACGCTATGTGATATGTAGATATCTAGCTGGGGTATCCTTATTTCGATAAAGAACCAAGTGTATATCAATTGTCTCAGCACACTGAAACGTCACCATCTGAAAACGTAGCAGCAACCGCTTCCTAATTTAATAGGTCACGAATCCGTCATCTTTAAACTACTTTGTTATCTGAAAGCATTGTCATTCTAGCAAACTTCAGCGAAATATACCATGAGCCCAAGTAAAACCATAATGGTTTGGAGCAAAATGTCGTGGGGTAAGGAGTCGGCCAAAGCCCCATAGTGGACCCATAAATGACGCAGGTACAGTTGTAGGTATCCCGATTACTCGCAGAACATTGTTGTTTCATGTGCTAGGAGCTTTGAAATCTGACTCAGAATTGCATGTTGTCTGAGGGGATGGCTGAAATTCTAAATCAGTCCCCTAAATATTTCTATAATTCTTAGAAACCCACCTTTCTTTAGATATGTTATAGCACAGTCAACGCTTAGTGAGAGTGATTGTGGGTCCACTCAGCATACAGATATAGCTGTACCAAATTTACTTCCCCCAAAAAGTCTACTTATAATCGGCACATTTGAGCGGCTATGATAGAAAACTGAGAGATAAAGTTTAAGAGAGTGACTCTGACTTGTGATCTTCTGTGGCTAATAAGCATGCTCCCGTCGTGACTCACAAAAAGGTTCACACCTCTGGGTAAGCATCATCGAAAACCTTGATATGTCTCCATCGGAAAGCTCTCGGTATCAAACTGTTTCTGTATCTAGCTGAACAAGAACTGGTGGGAGTTGAATTCAACCAAGAGAAGGCAGCTCAGAGGTCATAGTTCACGTCTTGTGATATTTTAATCTTGCACTGTCCGACTGGATCAGCAGTGTACTTTAGAGAAATTATGGCGAAGGTTCCCAACTCTAGAGGCAAAGGGGTTTTAAAAGAAATACATTTCCTGTTGAAATCACCAGCCCTAAGATTTCTCATAGTTTTCTGGTCCATGTTAAACAGTCGGGGTGTACCGTACAGTAATGATACCCCCTGCTGAACATGACTGGTGCTTCAAAATCAACGTGGATTAACTTGATCAGACTTCATAAATGACAGAAATAATGCGTGCAGATTTCCTCAGCAGCTCCTAATGATTATCTAGATCGCGACGCCGATGATAAAGAAGCCTGGCAATGTACTTCACAGGGCGAGGTAGGGTGCAGCTCTAGATTCGCTTGGGACGAGTGGATTTAAATTCTTTACTTCCCTCGAATTGGCGATTCAGGGATAGACGTAATTCTAAAAAATGCATTTCACCATCCATGCACCTTTGACGATTAGGACTCCCGAACGTGGTCTTTTACCCCAGGAATGATTTCAGTGAGCAAAGGGATTTCGCTCGCGGAGACCTGTGGCTCGCAGACACGAACCTTGAAACAGTAATGTGGTGCCTTCAAATCGCATTAGCCACTGGAGTAATAGGATAGGGGAACTGCTCCAGGCCTAATTTGAGAATGATCAGGGTCTTACGACAGGAGATATCCCTCAGCTATAGAAGATGCGCATACAACTTTATCCAGGAGATTAACGCATGTCAAGACTGTGACAATGGGCCAAACTTGAAATGAAGCCGCCTTACGTTTCCGCTAATAGGTGCTCTCTCAGACCTAACCCTTAATCGCTCAAGTTTCATTGGAGAGGACCTAGGAGTGGCACCTTTCTTTTTCTACAACTTGGCGATGCCGTTGATGCCATTGGGGAAAGCTTAAGGGTATTCATTGCGCAGGCCCAGAATCATCACTAAGTACCATATCCAGAATTGCGTTGTATCCCAGGTTCGACTGCTGTAAGTAAGATAAATTACCCTGGTAGCAAGCGACTGACGCAAAGAAATAGTGTTTTGCAGGCGTGCAAAAATTTTGAACTAGGCCCGCCATAGGAGTTTGTTAAAGGGTCCGTTATAAATTCTTTCCTGCTAACTGTGGGCTAAAATCGTTTTGCCGAAATGAATGCCCAATACACCGCTCTTTTGAGACAGTGGACAGCTAGTCCTCTTTTCATGGTTCGGTTGAAAAAAAAAAAAAAAGGACCAAAATGGGCTCTACTCTGAGTACCAGTCCCTTCCCCTTGCATCAGTCAGTTGGTTTATGTTTGTTAACGTGAATTGCTGATAATGGCTTCTAGTTAAATTTCGCTAAATGGTCCCTTAGGAATTCACTGCTCTGTATATCCCATTGCGCCGATAAAGCAAACTATGGAATTTTCACAGCCCAGAAATTTTGAAAATTACGTACCTCACTTTTTAGAAGATGACCCTTGTTTGCTGTCTTTCAGTGAACATCTTGGAGATACCGGACAGCTGTTTTGCGAGTGCGATTGGCCAAGCAAGAGTGGATACAGAAAATGGGGCTATCAAGATGGTGTAGCAATGTTTCGAACATAACAACATTACAAGATTGTTAAGTAGGTGCACAATAGGAGTAATTCTCAGTAAGCTTCTAAGCGTCGCGGTACTAGAGCCTTTTTGTCTCACAGAGGATATCTGAGTATACCAGGCGATTTTACGTGCATACGTAGAAGAGGTCGTGTAGTTGCTCCATTTGTGCGATTAGGTGCGTACAGGCTTCCGTTGAACAATGAAACTGAAATGTGAGCGGATGTAATGATTGACTGTGCATGGGACTCGAGTATGGTTCAGAAAAGCCATAAGGAGGATTTCATTCTGAGCACTGTTCGAAAATTTCTACCGATCCCCAGTCCTATTTCTAGATGGCCGAATAGGAACAGCTGCAGTCTCCAACTCCCAGCGCGAAGGACACAGAAGACCGGTGATTTCTGCATTTTGAACTGAGGTACTGGGGTCATCTCACTAGTGAGTGCCGGACAATCGGTGCTGGTCAGCTGTTGCGGCCCACCAGCAAGAGCTGAACCAGGCGAGGCATCGCCTCACCTGGGAAGTGAAAGGGAAGGAATCCTTTCCTAACCAGGGAACTGAGACACACAACACCTGGAAAATCGGGTAACTCCACCCCAATACTGCGCTATAGGATAACGGGCACACCAGGAGAATATACCCCACGCCTGGCCGGGAGGGTCCCATGCCCCGGAGCCTCCCTCCTTGCTAACACAGCAGTCTGCGGCGATCTAACCGCAGGGCAGCAGCGAGGCTGGGGAGGCGCCCGCCATTGCTGAGGCTTAAGTAGGTAAACAAAGCTGCTGGGAAGCTCCAACTGGGTGGAGCTCACAGCAGCTCAAGGAAACCTGCCTGTCTCTGTAGACTCCGCCTCTGGGGACAGCTCAGCTAAAAAAAAACAGGGAAGCAGCAGAGACTTGTGCAGGCGCGAAGGACTCTGTCTGACAACTTTGAAGAGCAGTGGATCTCCCAACACGGAGGTTGAGATCTGAGAAGGGACAGACTGCCTGCTCAAGTGGGTCCCTGACCCTGAGTAGCCTAACTGGGAGACATCCCCACTAGGGGCAGTCTGACACCCACACCTCACAGGGTGGAGTACACCCCTGAGAGGAAGCTTCCAAAGTAAGAATCAGACAGGTACACTCGCTGTTCAGCAATATTCTATCTTCTGCAACCTCTGCTGCTGATACCCAGGCAAACAGGGTCTGGAGTGGACCTCAAGCAATCTCCAACAGACCTATAGCTGAGGGTTCTGACTGGCAGAAGGAAAACTATCAAACAGGAAGGACACCTATACCAAAACCCCATCAGTGCATCACCATCATCAAAGACCAGAGACAGATAAAACCACAAAGATGGGGAAAAAGCAGGGCAGAAAAGCTGGGAATTCAAAAAATAAGCGCATCTCCCCTGCAAAGGGCGCAGCCATCGCCAGCAACGGATCAAAGCTGGTCAGAGAATGACTTTGATGAGAGAGAGAGAAGAAGGCTTCAGTCCATCAAACTTCTCAGAGCTAAAGGAGGAATTACGTACCCAGCGCAAAGAAACAAAATCTTGAAAAAGAGTGGAAGAATTGACAGCTAGACTAATTAATGCAGAGAAGGTCATAAACGACATGACAGAGATGAAAACCATGACACGAGAAATACGTGACAAATGCACAAGCTTCAGTAACCGACTCGATCAACTGGAAGAAAGAGTATCAGCGATTGAGGATCAAATGAATGAAATGAAGTGAGAAGAGAAACCAAAAGAAAAAAAGAAAAAAGAAATGAACAAAGCCTGCAAGAAGTATGGGATTATGTAAAAGACCAAATCTACGTCTGATTGGGGTGCCTGAAAGTGAGGGGAGAAATGGAACAAGTTGGAAAACACTCTTCAGGATATCATCCAGGAGAACTTCCCCAACCTAGTAGGGCAGGCCAACATTCAAATTCAGGAAATACAGAGAAGCATACAAAGATACTCCTCCAGAAGGGCAACTCCAAGACACATAATTGCCAGATTCACCAAAGTTGAAATGAAGGAAAAAATCTTAAGGGCAGCCAGAGAAAGGTCAGGTTACCCACAAAGGAAGCCCATCAGACTAACAGCAGATCTCTCGGCAGAAACTCTACAAGCCAGAAGAGTGGGGCCAATATTCAACGTTCTTAAAGAAAAGAATTTTAAACCCAGAATTTCATATCCAGCCAAACTAAGTTTCATCAGTGAAGGAGAAATAAAATCCTTTACAGATAAGCAAATGCTTAGAGATTTTGTCACCTACCAGGCCTGCCTTACAAGAGACCCTGAAGGAAGCCCTAAACATGGAAAGGAACAACCGGTACCAGCCATTGCAAAAACAAGCCAAAATGTAAATCAACTAATGAGCAAAATAACCAGTTAATATCATAATGGCAGGATTAAGTTCACACATAACAATATTAACCTTAAATGTTAATGGACTAAATGCTCCAATTAAAAGACACAGACTGGCAAACTGGATCAAGCGTCAAGACCCATCAGTCTGCTGTATTCAGGAGACCCATCTCACATGCAGAGACATACATAGGCTCAAAATAAAGGGATGGAGGAAGATCTACCAAGCAAATGGAGAACAAAAAAAGCAGGGGTTGCAATCCTAGTCTCTGATAAAATAGACTTTAAACCATCAAAGATCAAAAGAGACAAAGAAGGCCATTACATAATGGTAAAGGGATCAATTCAACAGGAAGAGCTAACTATCCTAAATATATATGCACCCAATACAGGAGCACCCAGATTCATAAAGCAAGTCCTTGAGACTTACAAAGAGACTTAGACTCCCATACAATAATAATGGGAGACTTCAACACTCCACTGTCAACATTAGACAGATCAACGAGACAGAAAGTTAACAAGGATATCCAGGAATTGAACTCATCTCTGCACCAAGCAGACCTGATAGACATCTATAGAACTCTCCACCCCAAATCAACAGAATATACATTCTTCTCAGCACCACATCGCACTTATTCCAAAATTGACCACATAATTGGAAGTAAAGCACTCCTCAGCAAATGTAAAGAACAGAAATTATAACAAACTGTCTCTCAGACCACAGTGCAATCAAACTAGAACTCAGGACTAAGAAACTCAATCAAAACCGCTCAACTACATGGAAACTGAACAACCTGCTCCTGAATGACTACTGGGTACATAACGAAATGAAAGCAGAAATAAAGATGTTCTTTGAAACCAATGAGAACAAAGATACAACATACCAGAATCTCTGGGACACATTTAAAGCAGTGTGTAGAGGAAATTTATAGCACTAAATTCCCACAAGAGAAAGCAGGAAAGATCTAAAATTGACACTCTAACATCACAATTAAAAGAATTAGAGAGGAAGAGCAAACACACTCAAAAGCTAGCAGAAGGCAAGAAATAACTAAGATCAGAGCAGAACTGAAGGAGATAGAAACACAAAAACCCTCCAAAAATCAATGAATCCAGGAGTTGGTTTTGAAAAGATCAACAAAATTGACAGACCGCTAGCAAGACTAATAAAGAAGAAAAGAGAGGAATCAAATAGATGCAATAAAAAATGATAAAGGGATATCACCACCGACCCACAGAAATACAAACTACCATCAGAGAATACTATAAACACCTTTCAAATCAACTAGAAAATTTAGAAGAAATGGATAATTTCCTGGACACTTACACTCTCCCAAGACTAAACCAGGAAGAAGTTGAATCCTGAATAGACCAATAGCAGGCTCTGAAATTGAGGCAACAATTAATAGCCTGCCCACCAAAAAGTCCAGGACCAGACGGATTCACAGCTGAATTCTACCAGAGGTACAAGGAGGAGCTGGTACCATTCCTTCTGAAACTATTCCAATCAATAGAAAAGAGAATCCTCCTAACTCATTTTATGAGGCCAACATCATCCTGATACCAAAGCCTGGCAGAGACACAACAAAAAGAGAATTTTAGACCAATATCCTGATGAACATCGATGCAAAATCCTCAATAAAATACTGGCAAACCGGATTCAGCAGCACATCAAAAAGCTTATCCACCCTGATCAAGTGGGCTTCATCCCTGGGATGCAAGGCTGGTTCAACATTCGCAAATCAATCAACGTAATCCAGCATATAAACAGAACCAAAGACAAGAACCACATGATTATCTCAATAGATGCAGAAAAGGCTTTTGACAAAATTCAACAGCCCTTCATGCTAAAACGCTCAATAAATTTGGTATTGATGGAACGTACCTCAAAATAATAAGAGCTATTTATGACAAACCCACAGCTAATATCATACTGAATGGGCAAAAACTGGAAAAATTCCCTTTGAAAACTGGCACAAGACAGGGATGCCCTCTCTCACCACTCCTATTCAACATAGTGTTGGAAGTTCTGGCTAGGGCAATCAGGCAAGAGAAAGAAATCAAGGGTATTCAGTTAGGAAAAGAAGAAGTCAAATTGTCCCTGTTCGCAGATGACATGATTGTATATTTAGAAAACCCCATCATCTCAGCCAAAATCTCCTTAAGCTGATAAGCAACTTCAGCAAAGTCTCAGGATACAAAATTAATGTGCAAAAATCACAAGCATTCTTATACACCAGTAACAGACAAGCAGAGAGCCAAATCAGGAATGAACTTCCATTCACAATTGCTTCAAAGAGAATAAAATACCTAGGAATCCAACTTACAAGGGATGTAAAGGACCTCTTCAAGGAGAACTACAAACCACTGCTCAGTGAAATCAAAGAGGACACTAACAAATGGAAGAACATACCATGCTCATGGATAGGAAGAATCAATATCGTGAAAATGGCCATACTGCCCAAGGTTATCTATAGATTCAATGCCATCCCCATCAAGCTACCAATGAGTTTCTTCACAGAATTGGAAAAACTGCTTTAAAGTTCATATGGAACCAAAAAGAGCCCGCATTGCCAAGACAATCCTAAGTCAAAGGACAAAGCTGGAGGCGTCACGCTACCTGACTTCAAACTATACTACAAGGCTACAGTAACCAAAACAGCATGGTACTGGTACCAAAACAGAGCTATAGACCAATGGAACAGAACAGAGTCCTCAGAAATAATACCACACATCTACAGCCGTCTGATCTTTGATAAACCTGAGAGAAACAAGAAATGGGGAAAGGATTCCCTATTTAATAAATGGTGCTGGGAAAATTGGCTAGCCATAAGTAGAAAGCTGAAACTGGATCCTTTCCTTACTCCTTATACGAAGATTAATTCAAGATGGATTAGAGACTTAAATGTTAGACCTAATACCATAAAAACCCTAGAAGAAAATCTAGGTAGTACCATTCAGGACATAGGCATGGGCAAGGACTTCATGTCTAAAACACCAAAAGCAACGGCAGCAAAAGCCAAAATTGACAAATGGGATCTCATTAAACTAAAGAGCTTCTGCACAGCAACATTGCACAAGTATACATATGTAACAAACCTGCACATTATGCACATGTACCCTAGAACTTAAAGTATAATAAAAAAAAAAGAATTGAGTAAACTTTCCTATGAATGAAAATAAAACTAAGCATAGTCAAAAAAAAAAGAAACTTTTTCTATGTGAGACGAATAGACATATCTATCACATAGCAGTTTCACAGAAAGAATCTTTCAGTTTTTGCTGAGTATATTTCTTCTTTCACTGTAGGTGCATATACTCTTGAATGTCCTGTGCGTTTCAACAAACAGGATTCAATACTCTATGAGAAGAAAACTATAACTCTATGAGTGGAATTCACGTCACAAACATCTTCTCAGATATCTTCTCCAGTATCTGTCTGAAGATGTTTTCGTTCACCGTAATTCTAAAAAGCGTTGAGTATCCCTTAGCTGAATCACCTAAAGAGTGTCAGAATACTGCTCAATGAAAACAGAAGCTTAATTGTGATAGCAGAATTCACGTGATTTAGAGCAGTATCACAGAATGTTTCCTTCTCTTTATTGACGGTTTTCTTTTCACATATTCTTGAGAGCATTCCCAAATGTCTGTGCTCAGGTTCCACAGAAACAGAGATATCAAATGCTCAATCCAAAGAATGACTTAAGTCTAAGATGCTTCACATCACAAAGCAGTTTCTCTGAAGATTTCTCTAGTTTTTCTCGGAACGTTTCCTATCTCTCAACAAGCCCATGGAAACACTTAATATCCCTTCTCAAATTCTCAAAGACAGAGCTTCAAACCGGGAAACGTAGTGTAAGCTTTACCTCTGAAATGAATGCACACGTGAGAGAAGAGTTTCTTAGAACGCCTTTCCTGGATTTAATTCAGGCTATTTCACATTTCGCCAAAGTCTTCAATTGGCTGCAAAATATCCCTTTTTCAGTTTTCAGGAAGAGTGTTCAAAACTGACTAATGAGAAAAGAGGTATAATTCCTGTATTGAATGCACACATCACAAAGCAGTTTCTCAAATGTCTTCTCTCCAGTTTTTATGTGAAGATATCTCCTATATCCCCACAGTTCTGAATGTGCTCCTATAAAGACACATGCACACGACGTTTATTAAGCACTATTCCCAAAGCCAAAGACTTGAATCAACCCAAATGATCCATCTCTGACAGACTGGATTAAGAATATATGGCACATATACACCATGGAATTTTGTCAAAAGCCTTTCTGCATCTATTGAGATAATCATGTGGTTCTTGTCTTTGGTTCTGTTTATATGCTGGATTACGTTTATTGATTTGAATGTTGAACCAGCCTTGCATCCCAGGGATGAAGCCCACTTGATCAGGTGGATAAGCTTTTGATGCTGCTGAATCCGGTTTGCCAGTATTATATTGAGGATTTTGCATAGTGTTCATCAGGGATATTGGTCTAAAATTCTCTTTTTTGTTGTGTCTCTGCCAGGCTTTGGTATCAGGATGATGTTGACCTCATAAATGAGTTAGGAGGATTCTCTTTTCTATTGATTGGAATAGTTTCAGAAGGAATGGTACCAGCTCCTCCTTGTACCTCTGGTAGAATTCAGCTGTGAACTGTCTGGTCCTGGACTGGTGGGTAGGCTATTAATTGTTGCCTCAATTTCAGAGCTGCTATTGGTCTATTCAGGATTCAACTTCTTCCTGGTTTAGTCTTGGGAGAGTGTAAGTGTCCAGGAAATTATCCATTTCTTCTAAATTTTCTAGTTGATTTGCTACAGGTGTTTATAGTATCTCTGATGGTAGTTGTATTTCTGTGGGTAGGTGGTGATATCCCCTTTATCATTTTTTATTGCATCTATTTGATTCCTCTCTTTTCTTCTTTATTAGTCTTGCTAGCGGTCTGTCAATTTTGTTGATCTTTTCAAAACCAACTCCTGGATTCATTGATTTTTGGAGGGTTTTTGTTTCTATCTCCTTCAGTTGTGCTCTGATCTTAGTTATTTCTTGCCTTCTGCCAGCTTCTGAGTGTATACTACAAGGCTACAGTAACAAAACAGCATGGTACTGGTACCAAAACAGAGCTATAGACCAATGGAACAGAACAGAGTCCTCAGAAATAATAACACACATCTACAGCCGTCTGATCTTTGATAAACCTGAGAGAAACAAGAAATGGGGAAAGGATTCCTATTTAATAAATGGTGCTGGGAAAATTGGCTAGCCATAAGTAGAAAGCTGAAACTGGATCCTTTCCTTACTCCTTATACGAAGATTAATTCAAGATGGATTAGAGACTTAAATGTTAGACCTAATACCATAAAAACCCTAGAAGAAAATCTAGGTAGTACCATTCAGGACATAGGCATGGGCAAGGACTTCATGTCTAAAACACCAAAAGCAACGGCAGCAAAAGCCAAAATTGACAAATGGGATCTCATTAAACTAAAGAGCTTCTGCACAGCAAAAGAAACTACCATCAGAGTGAACAGGCAACCTACAGAATGGGAGAAAATTTTGCAATCTACTTCTGACAAAGGGCTAATATCCAGAATCTACAAAGAACTCAAACAAATATACAAGAAAAAAACAAACAACCCCATCAAAAGTGGGCAAAGGATATGAACAGACATTTCTCAAAAGAAGACATTCATACAGCCAACAGACACATGAAAAATGCTCATCATCACTGCCATCAGAGAAATGCAAATCAAAACCACAATGAGATACCATCTCACACCAGTTAGAATGGCCATCATTAAAAATCAGGAAACAACAAGTGTTGGAGAGGATGTGGAGAAATAGGAACACTTTTACACTGTTGGTGGGATTGTAAACTAGTTCAACCATTATGGAAAACAGTATGGCGATTCCTCAAGGATCTAGAACTAGATGTACCATATGACCCAGCCATCCCACTACTGGGTATATACCCAAAGGATTATAAATTATTCTACTACAAAGACACATGCACACGTATGTTTATTGCGCACTATTCACAATAGCAAAGACTTGGAATCAACCCAAATGTCCATCTGTGACAGACTGGATTAAGAAAATGTGGCACATATACACCATGGAATACTATGCAGCCATAAAAGGATGAGTTTGCATCCTTTGTAGGGACATGGATGCAGCTGGAAACCATCATTCTTAGCAAACTATCACAAGAAGAAAACCAAACACCGCATGTTCTCACTCATAGGTGGGAACTGAACAATGAGATCACTTGGACTCGGGAAGGGAACATCACACACTGGGCTTATCATGGAGGGAGGGGGTGAGGAGGATTGCATTGGGGAGTTATACCTGATATAAATGATGAATTGATGGGTGCTGACGAATTGATGGGTGCAGCACACCAACATTGCACAAGTATACATATGTAACAAACCTGCACATTATGCACATGTACCCTAGAACTTAAAGTATAATAAAAAAAAAAAAAAGAATTGAGTAAACTTTCCTATGAATGAAAATAAAAAGCATAGTCAAAAAAAAAAAAAACTTTTCTCTATGTGAGACGGAAATCTATCACATAGTTTCACAGAAAGAATCTTTCAGTTTTTGCTGAGTATATTTCTTCTTTCACTAGCCGTGCATATACTTGAATGTCCCCTGTAGTTTCAACAAACAGGATTCAAATACTCTATGAGAAGAAACTATAACTCTATGAGTGGAATTAAAACGTCACAAACATCTTCTCAGATATCTTCTCCAGTATCTGTCTGAAGATGTTTTCGCTTTCACCGTAATTTAAGCGCTCTGAGTATCCTAGCTGAATCACCTAAAAAGTGTCAGAATACTGCTCAATGAAAACTGGCTTAATTGTGATAGAATTCACGTGATTTAGAGCAGTATCACAGAATGTTTCCTTCTTTTTATTGGACGGTTTTCTTTTCACATATTCTTGAGAAATTCCCAAATGTCTGTGCTCAGGTTCCACAGAAACAGAGATATCAAATGCTCAATCCAAAGAATGACTTAAGTCTAAGATGCTTTCCACATCACAAAGCAGTTTCTGAAGATTTCTCTGTTTTTCTCGGAATATGCGTTTCCATCTCTCAACAAGCCCATGGAAACACTTAATATCCTCAAATTCTCAAAGACAGAGCTTCCAAACCGGAAACGAGTGTAAGCTTTACCTCTGAAATGAATGCGTGAGAGAGTTTCTTAGGGCCCTTTCCTGGATTTAATTCAGGCTATTTCACATTTGAAAGTCTTCAATTGGCTGCAAAATATCCCTTTTCAGTTTCAGGAAGAGTGTTCAAAACTGACTAATGAGAAAAATGTATATTCTGTTGATTTGGGGTGGAGAGTTCTATAGATGTCTATTAGGTCCGCTTTTGCAGAGATGAGTTTAATTCCTGGATATCCTTGTTAACTTTCTGTCTCGTTGATCTGTCTAATGTTGACAGTGGAGTGTTGAAGTCTCCCATTATTATTGTATGAGTCTAAGTCTCTTTGTAAGTCTCAAGGACTTGCTATGAATCTGGGTGCTCCTGTATTGGGTGCATATATATTTAGGATAGTTAGCTCTTCCTGTTGAATTGATCCTTTACCATTATGTAATGGCCTTCTTTGTCTCTTTTGATCTTGATGGTTGAAAGTCTATTTTATCTGAGACTAGGATTTCAACCCCTGCTTTTTTGTTCTCCATTTGCTTGGTAGATCTTCCTCCATCCCTTTATTTTGAGCCTATGTATGTGTCTGCATGTGAGATGGGTCTCCTGAATATAGCAGACTGATGGGTCTTGACGCTTTATCCAGTTTGCCAGTCTGTGTCTTTTAATTGGAGCATTTAGTCCATTAACATTTAAGGTTAATATTGTTATGTGAACTTGATCCTGCCATTATGATATTAACTGGTTATTTTGCTCATTAGTTGATTTACATTTTGATTGCTTTTGCAGTGGCTGGCACCTTGTTCCTTTCCATGTTTAGGGCTTTCACGGTCTCTTGTCAGGCAGGCCTGGTGGTGATGAAATCTCTAACCATTTGCTTATCTGTAAAGGGTTTTATTCTCCTTCACTGATGAAACTTAGTTTGGCTGGATATGAAATTCTGGGTTTAAAATTCTTTTCTTTAAGAACGTTGAATATTGGCCCCACACTCTTCTGGCTTGTAGAGTTTCTGCCGAGAGATCTGCTGTTAGTCTGATGGGCTTCCTTGTGGGTAACCGACCTTCTCTCTGGCTGCCCTTAAGATTTTTCCTTCATTTCAACTTTGGTGAATCTGGCAATTATGTGTCTTGGAGTTGCCCTTCTGGAGGAGTATCTTTGTGGCGTTCTCTGTATTTCCTGAATTTGAATGTTGGCCTGCCCTACTAGGTTGGGGAAGTTCTCCTGGATGATATCCTGAAGAGTGTTTTCCAACTTGTTTCCTTTCTCCCCCTCACTTTCATGCACCCCAATCAGACGTAGATTTGGTCTTTTTACATAATCCCATACTTCTTGCAGGCTTTGTTCATTTCTTTTTCTTCTTTTTTCTTTTGGTTTCTCTTCTCACTTCATTTCATTCATTTGATCCTCAATCGCTGATACTCTTTCTTACAGTTGATAGAGTCGGTTACTGAAGCTTGTGCATTTGTCACGTATTTCTCGTGTCATAGTTTTCATCTCTGTCATGTTGTTTATGTCCTTCTCTGCATTAATTAGTCTAGCTGTCAATTCTTCCACTGTTTTTTCAAGATTTTTAGTTTCTTTGCGCTGGGTATGTTATTCCTCCTTTAGCTCTGAGAGGTTTGATGGACTGAAGCCTTCTTCTCTCTTCTCGTCAAAGTCATTCTCTGACCAGCATTGATTCGTTGCTGGCGATGGGCTGCGCTCCCTTGCAGGGGAGATGCGCTCTTATTTTTGAATTAACTTTTCTGCCCTGCTTTTTCCCCATCTTGTGGTTTTATCTGTCTCTGGTCTTTGATGATGGTGATGCACTGATGGGGTTTTGCATAGGTGTCCTTCCTGTTTGATAGTTTACCTTCTGACAGTCAGAACCCTCAGCTATAGGTCTGAGATTGCTTTAGGTCCACTCAGACCCTGTTTGCCTGGGTATCAGCAGCAGAGGTTGCAGAAGATAGAATATTGCTGAACAGCCAGTGTACCTGTCTGATTCTTACTTTGAAGCTTCCTCTCAGGGTGTACTCCTCCCTGTGAGATGTGGGGTGTCAGACTGCCCCCTAGTGTGGATGTCTCCCAGTTAGGCTACTCAGGAGTCAGGGACCCACTGAGCAGGCAGTCTGTCCCTTCTCAGATCTCAACCTCTGTGTTGGGAGATCCACTGCTCTCTTCAAGTTGTCAGACAGAGTCGTTCACATCTGCACAGGTCTCTGCCCTTCCCTGTTATTTTTAGCTGAGCCCTGTCCCCACATACGGAGTCTACAGAGACAGGCAGGTTTCCTTGAGCTGCTGTGAGCTCCACCCAGTTGGATCTTCCCAGCGGCTTTGTTTACCTCCTAAGCCTCAGCAATGGCGGCACCCTCCCCAGCCTGCTGCTGCCCCCGGTTAGATCGCCAGAGTGCTGTGTTAAAGGAGGAGGCCTGGGCATGAGACCTCCCGGCCCGCGGGGTAAATATTCTCCTGGTGTGCCCGTTGACTACAGCACAGTATTTGGGTGGGATTACCCGATTTTCCAGGTGTTGTGTGTCCAGTTCTGGTTAGAAAGGATTCCTTCCTTGTGCTTCCCAGGTGAGGCGATGCCTCACCCTGCTTCAGCCTGGTCTGGCTGAACTGCTGAGCAGCACCAATTGTCCGGCACTCACTAGTGAGATGATCCCAGTACCTCAGTTGAAAATGCAGAAATCACCGGACTTCTGTGTCCTTCACGCTGGGAGTTGGAGACTGAGCTGTTCCTAATCGGCCATCTTCCTCATTCTTTTATTATTAAGAGCGCTCTCAATATTTTCAGGTATCACAGAAAATACTAAAACTGCTCGAAAGAATGATTTAACTCTATGAAGTGAATACACATCATCTAAGCAGTTGCTTGGAAGTTTCTTCCAGTTCGTCAGAAGATGTTTCATTCAGCCATTCAGCCTGGGTGTCTTCTAATATCCTTCACAATTTCTGAAAGACAGATTTCCAAGCAGGGCGACTTTTCTAGCTTTATCACTCCGAAA
Source organism: Colobus guereza (assembly GCA_030247045.1). Classification (NCBI taxonomy): domain Eukaryota; kingdom Metazoa; phylum Chordata; class Mammalia; order Primates; family Cercopithecidae; genus Colobus; species Colobus guereza. The sequence continues at coordinate 34,478,023 of CM058080.1, read as the reverse complement.
CTGAAAAGAGGTATTTTGCTGCGTATTGAAGACTATGGCGAAAATTGAAATATCCGGAAATAAAACCCAGAAAAAAGCGTTCCAAGCAACGGCTCTCTGACGTGTACTTTCATTTCAGAATGTTAAAGCTGACACTAAGTCGCACACTTTGGAAAACTGTCTTTGAGGAAATTGTGAAGGGATATTAAGTGACACCCCGAGGTTTGTGGTGAAAAGGAAACGTCTTCCGATGAAAACTGGAGAGAAACTATCAGAGCAACTACTTTGTTATGTATATATTCATCTCATAGAGTTAAATCGTTCTCTGGATTGAGCAGGTTTAAATCGCTGTTTCTGTGATACCTGAGACAGGACATTTGGGAATGCTCTTAATAATATGCTGGAAGAGAAATACCATCCGATAAACGCCAGAAGGAAACTGTCTGTGAAACTTCTCTAGGTTGTCTGTTTTCCACTCACACATTTAAGCTTCCGTTTTCATTGAGCAGTATTCTAACAATGTTTTAGGTTAATCAGCTAAGGGATACTCGGGAGCGATTTGAGGCTTCCAGTGAAAACGAAAATATCTTTAGATAGATACTGGAGGAAGATTTGAAAAGCGGCCTTGTGACGTCTGCATTCTACTCACAGAGATATACTTTTCTTCTCATAGAGGAATGGGAATCCTGTTTGGAGAAAAAGCAACCAGGGACATTTGGGAGTATATGAAAGGCTACGGTGGAAAAGGAACTATACTCAGACAAAACTGGAAAGAAGCTTTCTGTGAAACAGCTTTGTGATAGGTATGTCTATTCATCTCACATAGAGAAAACTTTCTTATTATGCAATTTTGAAATTGCGTCATGGACAGATTTTGAAGGACGTTCAGAAGGACATTCAGGCATACGCAAATAAGAGTTTCATTATCATTCTTTAATGCTTGAATTTTTAATCAAATACAGGCATTCCTCTTTCAATTAGTGTAAAAAGTTTCTAAATGGTTAAATTGGACTTTATCAAAATTTAAATATTTTCTTCAAAGACCTCATTAACAAAATAAAATAATTAAGCCATAGAATGAAAGAAAATATTTGCAATACATACATCTGACAAAGGACATTCATCTAGAGTATATAAAAACACAACTCAATAATAAGACAAAAATCAATTAAGACATGGACAAAATATTTGAATAGACACTTCACAAAAGAAGATATAACAGTGACCAATAAGTCCATGAAAAGATTCTCAACAAAAAATGCAGATTAAAACCACAATGAAATATCACTCATACCTACCAGAATGGCTAAA
>CM058080.1:34450048-34476233 GCA_030247045.1 Colobus guereza | reverse complement strand
TCACACATCACAGCAGTTTCTCAGAAAGCTTCTTTCTAGTTTTCTGAGGATATTTCCTTTGTCACTCATAGGCTTCAATGCTCCCAAATATCCTCATTGCAGATTCCAGGAAAACAGTGTTAGCAAACTGCTCATGAAAGAACATTGTAACTCTGTGAGATGAATTCACACATCACAAAGCAGTTTCTCAGAAGGCTTCTTTCTAGTTTTTATCTGAGGATATTTCCTTTGTCACCATAGGTCAATGTCTCCGGAGCGCTTTGAGTTAAAGGAAAGGAAATATCTTCAGATAGATACTGAGAGATGAAGAAATGCTTTGTGGCATTTATTCACACAGAGTTAAACTTTTCTTCTCATTTTATGGAATCCGTTGGAGAAAGCTAGGGACATTCAGGAGTATTTACTGCTATGGTGGAAAAGGAAATATCCTCAGACAAAAACTGGAAAGAAACTTTCTGTGAAACTGCTTTGTATAGATATGTCTATTCACATAGATGAAACTGTTTTCTATTATGCAGTTTTGAAACTGCATCATGGGATTCTGAAGGGACATTGGAGCACATACAGGTGGGGAAAGGAGATATCTTCAGATAAAATTGGAGAGAATTTCTGAGAAACTGCTTTGTGATGTCTGCATTCCACTTGGGAGTTACCTCTTTCATACAAGGCAGTGTTTGAACACTGTTCCTGTAAAACTGAAAAGATATTTTGCAGTATTGAAGACTATGGCAAAATTGAAATATCCTGAAATAAAACCAGAAAGCATTCCAAGAACTGCTCTCGACGTGTGCATTCATTTCAGAGTTAAAGCTTACACTAAGTCCCAGTTTGGAAACTCTGTCTTTGAGGAATCTGTGAAGGATATTAAGTGACACCCAGAGGCTTGTGTGAGAAAGGAATGAAAACTGGACAGAAACTGGAGCAACTGCTTTGTGATGTGTATTCATCTCATAGAAATCATTCTTTGGATTGAGCAGAAATCACTGTTTCTGTGGAACCTGAGAAAGGACATTTGGGAACGCACTTAATAATATGCTGAAAAGAAATACCATCCGATAAAGAAGGAAACTTCTGTGAAACTTCTAGGTCGTGAATTCCACTCACACAGTTAAGCTTCTTTTCATTGAGCAGTATTCTAACATGTTTTTGTTAATCAGGGGATACTTGGAGCGATTTGAGGCTTTGAAAAGGAAATATCTTCATAGATACTGGAGAAGATTCTGAGGAGTTTTGTGACGTGCATTCATTCACAGAGATATACTTTTTCTCATAGAGGAATGGGAATCCGTTTGGAGAAAAGCTACCAGGGACATTCGGGAGTATGAAAGGCTATGAAAAGGAACTATTCATCAGGTGAAACTGAGTGAAATATTCATAAAACTAGCTTTGTATAGATATGCTATTCTCATGTATATTCTCACATAGATACTTTTTTTTAACTGTTCTGAGGATGGAATGGATCAGGGACATTCAGCATCAGTGGGAAATAGGAGATATCTTCACATAAAAACTGGAGAGAATCTCTGAGAAACTGCTTTGTGATGTATGCATTCCACTCAGGGAATTATACCTATTTTCTCATTAGGCACTTTTTGAACACTGTTCCTGTAAAACTGAAAAGTGATTTTGCAGCGAATTGAAGACTTTGGCGAAATGTGAAATATCCTGAATTAAAACAAGGAAAGGAGAGTTTTAAGAAACTCATCTCTGACGTGTGCATTCATTTCAGAGAGTTAAAGCTTACACTACGTTGCCTGGTTTGGAAGCTCTGGCTTTGAGGAATTTTTGAAGGGATATGAAGTGGTTCCCCTGGGCTTGTGGTGAGAAAGGAAACATCTTCTGATGAAAAGTGCAGAGAAGTTTTCAGAGCAACTACTTTGTGATGTGTATAATCATCTCGCAGGGTTAAATCATTGTTTGGATTGAGCAGTTTGATATCTCTGTTTCTGTGCAACCTGAGCAAGGATATTTGGGAATACTCTCAAGAATATGTGAAAAAGAAACTCCCTCCAATAAAAAAGAGAAGGAAACACTCTCTGATACTGCTCTAGATCATGTGAATTCCACTTGCACAGTTAAGCTTCTGTTTTCATTGAGCAGTATTCTAACACTCTTTAGGGAGTCAGCTAAGGGATACTCAGGAGTGCTTTGGGGCTTATGGTGAAAACGAAAATATCTTCAGGCATATACTGAAGAGAAGATATCTTAGGAGCTGCTTTGTGACCTGTGAATTCTACTCATAGAGTTATAGTTTCCTTCTCATTGAGTATTGTGGAATCCCGTTTGGAGAAAACGCTACCAGGGGACATTCGAGAGTATATGGATGGCTATGGTGAAAGAGGAAATATACTCAGAAAAATACTGGAAAGAAGCTTTCCGTGAAACTGCTATGTGATAGATATGTTTATTCATCTCACATAGAGAAAATTTTGTGTATGTTATGCAGTTTTGAAACTGCGTCATGGACAGATTCATGAAGGGACATTTGGGAGCACGTTCAGGCATACGGTGTAAAAGGAGATATCGTCAGACAAAAACTGGAGAGAAGCTTTCTGAGGAACTGCTTTGTGGTGTGTGCATTGCACTGAAGGGTTAAACCTCTTTCATCATAAGGCAGTGTTTGAACAAGTTTCTTCTGAAAGTGAAAAAGTGATACTTTGCAACGCGTTGAAAACTATCACGAAAAGTGAAATATCCTGAAACAAAACCCAGAAAGAAGCATTGAAAGAAAATGCTCTCTAACGTGTGCATTCATTTCAGAGAGTTAAAGGGTACACTACATTGCCCACTTTGGAAGTGCTGTCTTTGAGGAATCTTTGAGGTGTTATTAAGAGGTGCCCATGAGTTTGTGGTGAGTATGGAAATGACTTCCAATGAAAACTGGAGAGAAGATTTCAGAGCAGCTGCTTTGTGATATGTGTATTCATCTCATAGCATTACATCATTCTTTGGATTGAGCAGTTTGAAATCACTGTTTCTGTGGAACCTGAGAAAGAACATTTGGGAATGCTCTTAAGAATATGCTGAAAAAGAAATATCCTCCTATAGAAACCAGAATGAAACCTTCTGTGAAATCGCTCCAGGTCATATCAAGTCCACTCAGAGCATTAAGCTTCCGTTTTCATTGAGCAGTATCCTAACAATGTTTTTTGTTTTTTAGTCTGTGAAGTGATATGCTGGAGCACTCTGACGCTTTCAGTGAAAAGGAAAACATCTTCAGATAGATACTGGAGAGAAATTTCTGAGGAGCTCTTTTGTGATCTGTGCATTCCACTCACAGGTTTTTCCTTTTTTTCTCCCAGAAGATTGGGGAATCTTGTTTGGAAAAAAAGCTACAAGGGTAAATTCGGGAATATAGGGATTGCTATGGTGAAAAAGGAAATATCCTCAGACAAAAACTGGAAAGAAGTTTTCTGTGAACTTGCATTGTGGTAGATATGTCTACTCACCTCCCATAAATAAAACTTTTTTTTTAGGCAGTTTTGAAAATAAGTAACGGATGGAAATGTGAAGGGACATTAGAGAGCACATTCAGGCCAGTGGTGAAATAGGAGATATCTTCACGTAAAAACTGAAGAGAAGCATTCTGAAAAACTGCTTGGTGATGTGTGCATTGCACTCAGGGAATTATACCTCTTTTCTCATAAGGCAGTTTTTGAACACTGTTCCTGTAAAACTGAAAAAGGGATATTTTGCAGCCAATTGAAGATTTTGGTGAAATGTGAAATATCCTGAATTAAAACAAGGAAAGAAGCGTTCTAAGAAACTCCTCTCCAACGTGTGCAATAGTTTCAGAGAGTTAAAGCTTACGCTACGTTGCCCAGTTTGGAAGCTCTGTCTTTGAGGAATTTGTGAAGGGATATTAATTGGTACCCCTGGGCTTGCGGTGAGAAAGAAACGTCTTCCGATGAAAACTGCAGAGAAGTTTCCAGAGCAACTGCTTTGTGATGTGTGTAATCATCTCATAGAGTTAAATCATTGTTTGAATTGAGCAGTTTGATATCTCTGTTTCTGTGAAACCTGAGCAAGGACATTTGGGAACGCTTTAAAGAATATGTGAAAAACAAACACCTACCAATAAAGAAGAGAAAGAAACGCTCTGTGATACTGCTTTAGGTCATGTGAATTCCACTCGCACAGTTAAGCTTCTGTTTTCATTGAACAGTATTCTAACATCCTTTTAGGTGAGTTTCCTAAGGGATACTCGGGAGCGATTTGAGGCTTACGGTGAAAACATAAATGTCTTCAGACAGATACTGAAGAGAAGATATCTGAGGAGCTGCTTCGTGACATGTGAATTCCACTCAAAGGTTATAGTTTTCTTCTCATAGAGTATTGCGAAATCCCATTTGGAGAAAGAGTTACCAGGGTACATTCGACAGTATATGGACAGCTATGGTGAAAAAGGAAATATATTCAGAAAAAAACTGGAAAGAAGTTTTCTGTGAAACTGCTATGTGATAGAGATGTCTATTCATCTCATATAGAGAAAATTTTCTATATATTACATAGTTTTGAAACTGCATCATGAAGGGATTTGCGAAGGGACATTTAGGAGCACATTCAGGCGTATGGTGTAAAAGGATATATCGTCAGACAAAAATTGGAGAGAACCTTTCTGAGAAATTGCTTTGTGGTGTGTGCATTCCACTGAGGGAGTTATACGTCTTTCATCATAAGGCAGTGTTTAAACAAGGTTTTTCTGAAAATGAAAACTGACATTTTGCAGCGCATTGAAAACTATCACAAAAAGTGAAATATCCTGAAATAAAACCCAGAAAGAAGCATTCCTGGAAAATTCTCTCCAACGTGTGCATTCACTTCAGAGAGTTAAAGTTTACACTGCATTTCCCAGTGACACAGAGCAGTTTCACAGAAAGTTTTCTTCTGTTTTTTATTGCAGGGTATTTCTTTTCAGCATATTGTTAAGAGTGTTCCCAAATGTCCTTTCCTAGGTTCCACAGAATAGTGAGTTCAAACTGCTCAATCCAAAGAATGACTTAATACTTTGAAATGCATACTCACATTACAAAGCAGTTACTGCGAAAGATTCTGTCCAGTTTTCATCGGAATGCATTTCATTTCTCACCACAAGACTCTGGGCGCCACTTAATATCCCTTCACAGATTCTTCAAAGACAGAGTTTCCAAATGGGGCAACGTAGTGTAAATTTTAACTCTCTGAAATGAATGCACACTTCAGAGTGCAGTTTCTTGGAATCATTCTTTCTGGGTTTTATTTCAGAATATTTCACTTTTCACCATAGTCTTCAATGGGCTGCAAAATGTGACCTTTTCAGGTTTAGAGGAACAGTGTTGAAACACTGCCTTATGAGAAATGAGGAATAAATCCCTGAGTGGAATGCACACATCTCAAAGCACTTTCTGAGAGAGCTTCTCTCCAGTTTGTACCTGAAGATAACTCCCTTTTTCCCGTACAACTGAATGTCCTGCAGAACGTCCTTCGCAATTCCATCCATGGTGCACTTTCAAAGTTGCGTAATAGAAAGAAAGTTTTATCCATGTGAAATGAGTAGACATATCTATCACAAAGCAGTTTCACAGAAAGCTTCTTTCCAGTTTCTCTCTGAGGATAGTTCCTTTTTCACCATAGCCTTTCATATACTCCCAAATGTCCCCTGGTCGCTTTTTCTCCAAATGGGATTTCCCATTCATCTATGAGAAGAAAAGTATATCTCTGTGAGTAGAATGCACACGTCACAAGGCCGCTCCTCGGAAATCTTCCTCCAGTAGCTATCTAAAGATATTTTGGTGTTCACCGGAAACCTGAAATCGCTCCTGAGTATGCCCTAGCTGATTAACCTAAAACATTGTTAGAATACTGTTTCATGAAAACAGAAGCTTAACTGTGCAAGTGAAACTCAAGTGACCTAGAGAACTTTCACAGGAGGTTTCCTTCTGGGGTTTATCGGATGGTATTTCTTTTTTTTTTTTTGAGATGGATTCTCACCATGTTGCCAAGGCTGCAGTTCAGGGGCGGGATCTCAGCTCAGTGTAAGCTCCGCCTCCCGGGTTTATGCCATTCTCCTGCCTCAGCCTCCCGAATAGTTTGGACTGCAGGTGCCCGCCACCTCGCTTGGGTGGTTTTATCTATTTTGTAGTAGAGACGGGCTTTCACCATATTAGCCAGGATGGTTTCGATCTCCTGACCTTGTGATCCGCCCATTTCATCCTCCCAAAGTGCTGGGAGTATTGGCTTGAGCCACCGTGCCTGGCCTGGATGGTATTTCTTTTTCAGCCTATTCTTAAGAGCATTCCCAAACGTCCTTTCTCAGGTTCCACAGAAACAATTAGTTCAAACTGCTCAATCCAAAGAATGATTTAATTCTATGAGATGCGTACACACATTACAAAGTAGTTACTCCAAAAGATTCTTTCAAGTTTTCATTGGAAGGCGTTTCCTTTCTCACCACAAGCTTCCGAGCGTCACTTAATATCCCTTCGCCGATTCTTCAAAGACAGAGTTTCCAAAAGAGACAACGAAGTGTAAACTTTCACTCTCTGAAATGAATGCACATGTCAGAGTGCAGTTTCTTGGAATCCTTCTTTCTGGGTTTTATTTAATGATATTTCACTTTTTGTCATAATCTTCAATGCGCTGCAAAATGTCACCTTTTCAGTTTACAGGAACAGTGTTCAAACACTGTGGTATGAGAAAAGAGGTATAAGGCCGGGCGCGGTGGCTCAAGCCTGTAATCCCAGCACTTTGGGAGGCCAAGACGGGCAGATCACGAGGTCAGGAGATCGAGACCATCCTGGCTAACACGGTGAAACCCCGTCTCTACTAAAAATACAAAAAATTAGCCGGGCGAGGTGGCCGGCGCCTGTAGTCCCAGCTACTCGGGAGGCTGAGGCAGGAGAATGGCATGAACCCGGAGGTGGAGGTTGCAGTGAGCTGAGATCCAGCCACTGCACTCCAGCCTGGGTGACAGAGCAAGACTCCGTCTCAAAAAAAAAAAAAAAAAGAGAAAAGAGGTATAAATTCCTGAGTGGAATGCCCACATTGCAAAGCACTTTCTCAGACAGCTTTCCTCCAGTTTGTATCTGAAGATAACTCCCTTTTCAACATATGCCTGAATGTCCTGCCAAACATCCCTTCACGAATCCGTCCATAATGCAGTTTCAAAACTGCGTAATAAAAAGAAAGTTTTATCCATGTGAAATGAATAGACATATCTATCACCAAGCACTTTCACGGAAAGCTTCTGTCCAGTATTTGTCTGAGGATAGTTCCTTTTTCACCACAGCCTTTGATATACTCCCAAATGTTCCCTTCTCACTTTTTCTTTAAATGGGATTTCCCATTCCTCTATGAGAATAAAAGTATATCTCTGTGAGTAGAATGCACACGTCACAAGGCCGCTCCTTGAAAACCTTTCTCCAGTATTTACCTAAAGATATTTCCGTTTTCACTGGAAGCCTCAAATCCTTCCCGAATATCCCTTAGCTGATTAACCTAAAACATTGTTAGAATACTGCTCAATGAAAACAGAAGCTTAACTGTGCAAGTGGAATTCAAGGAAATTAGAGAAGTTTCAGAGACAGTTTCCTTCTGGCATTTATCGGATGGTATTTCTTTTTCAGCATATTATTTAGAGTGTTCCCAAATGTCCAGAGCAAAACCGATATAAGTCTGCTCAATCTAAAGAACGATGTCACTCTGTGAGATGAATACAGACATCACAAAGCAGTTGCTCCAAAAGTTTCTCTCCAGTTTTCATCGGAAGACGTTTCCTTTCTCACCACAATCCTCCGGGTGTCACATAATATCCCTTCACAATTTCCTCAAAAACCGATTTTCCAAACTGGGTGACTTAGGGTAAGCTGTAACACTCTGAAATGAGTTTCTTAGAAACTTTCTCTCCAATTGTTATCTGAAGATATCTCCTATTTCCCCACAAGCCTGTAAGTGCTCCCGAATGTCCCTTCGCAATCCATCCACGATGTAGTTTCAAAACTACGTAATAGAAAGGCAGTTTCATCTTTGTGAGATGAATAGACATATCTCTCACAAAGCAGTTTCACAGAAAGTTTCTTTCCAGTTTTTGTCTGAGGATATTTCCTTTTCCACCATAGCAGTAAATATACTCCTGAATGTCCCCGGTAGCTATTTCTTTCAATGAGATTTCATAAACCCCTATGAGATGAAAAGTTTAACTCTGGGAAATGCATACGTCACAAAGCATTACTTCATACATCTCCTCTCAAGTATCTATCTGAAGATATTTCCGTTTTCACCATTAGCCTCAAAGTGCTCCCGATTATCCCTTAGCTGACTCAGGTAGAACAGTGTTAGGATACTGCTCAATGAAAACGGAAGCTTAACTGTGCGTGTAGACTTGATATGACCTGGAGCGGTTTCCCAGAATGTTTCCTTCTGGTTTCCATCGGAGGATATTTCTTTTTCAGGGTAATCTTAAGAGCGTTCCCAAATGTTCTTTTCAGATTCCATAGAAACAGTGATTTCAAACTGCTCAACCCAAAGAATGATGTAACTCTATGACATGAATATACACATCACAAACCAGTTGCTCCGAAAGCTTCTCTCCAGTTTTCATCAGAAGTCATCTCCTTACTCACCACAAGCCCAGGGGCCTCTTAATAACACCTCAAAGATTCCTCAAAGACAGAGTTTCCAAACTGGGTAATGTAGTGTAAACTTTAACTCTCTGAAATGAATGCACACGTTAGACAGCATTTTATTGGAAAGCTTCTTTCTGGGTTTTATTTCAGGATATTTCACTTTTCGTGATAGCTTTCAGTGCTGTGCAAAATATCAATTTTTCACTTTCAGAAGAACCTTGTTCAAACAGTGCCTTATGATGAAAGAGGTATAACTCCCTCAGTGGAATGCACACAAAACAAAGCAGTTTCTCAGAGAGTTTCTCTCCAGTTTTTGTCTGACGATATGTCCTTTTACACCATATGTCTGAATGTGCTCCCAAATGTCCCTTCGCGAATCTGTCCATGATGCAGTTTCAAAACTGCGTAATATAAAGAAAATTTTCTCTATGTGAGATGAATAGACATATCTATCACATAGCAGTTTCACAGAAAGCTTCTTTCCAGGTTTTTCTGAGTATATATCCTCTATCAATACAGCCAGCCATATTCTCTCGAATGTCCCCTGTAGCATTTTCTCCAAACAGGATTCCACAATACTCAATGAGTAGAAAACTATGACACTAGAAGTGGAATTCACACATCGAGAAGCAGCTCCTCAGATATCTTCTCTCCAGTATCTGTCTGAAATATTCTCTTTTTCACCATAAGCCTCAAAATGCTCTCGAGTATCCCTTTGCTGACTCACATAAAGCAGTGTAAGAATACTGTTCAATGAAAACAGAAGCTTAATCGTGATAGTGGAATTCACGTTACCTAGAGCAATACCACAGAGTGTTTCCTTCTCTTTTTTATTGGAGGGTGTTTCTTTTTCACATATTCTTGAGAGCGTTCTCAAATATCCTTGCTCAGGTTCCACAGAAACAGAGATATCAAAATACTCAGTCCAAACAATGATTTAACTCTATGAGATGATTACACACATCACAAAGCAGTTGCTCTGAAAGCTTCTCTGCAGTTTTAATCAGAAGATGTTTCCATTCTCACCACCAGCCCAGTAGAACCACTTAATATCCTTACACAAATTCCTCAAAGTCAGAGCTTCCAAACTGGGCAATGTAGTGTAAGCTTTAGCTCTGTGAAATGAATACACACATCAGAGAGGAGTTTCATAGAATGCTTCTTTCCTGGCTTTAATTCAGGCTATTTCACATTTTGCCAAAGTATTCAATTAAAAAACAGAAGAAAACTTTCTGTGAAACTGCTCTTTGTCATGTGAAGTCCACTCACACAGTTAAGCACCTGTTTTCATTGAGAAGTATTCTAACACTGTTTTTGTTTAGTCTGTGAAGTAATATGGTGGAGCACTCTGAGGCTTTCGGTGAAAAAGGAAACAACTTCAGATACATGCAAGAGAGAAGATTTCTAAGGAGCTATTTTGTGATATGTGCATTCCACTCACAGGGTTATACTTTTTTTCTCCTAGAAGATTGGGGAATCCATTTGGAGAAAAGGACAAGGGACATTCGAATATAGACTATGGTGAAAAGGAAATATCATCAGACAAAAAAAGAAGAATGAAACTGCTTTATGGTATGTATATTCTCATAGATAAAACTTTTCTATTATGCTGTTTTGAAACTAATGGATGGAAACGAAGGGACATTAGAGCACATTCAGGCCTGTGTGAAAAGAGATATCTTCACATAAAAACTGGAGAAGCTTTCTGAGAAACTGCTTTGTGATGTGCATTCCACTCAATTATACCTCTTTTCTCATAAGGCACTTTTTCTTCCTGTAAAACTGAAAAGGATATTTTGCAGTGAATTGAAGACTTTGGAAATGTGAAATATCCTTAAAACCAGGAAAGCAGCTAGAAACTCTCTGACGTGTGCATTCATTTCAGAGTTAAAGCTTACACTGCGTTCCCAGTTTGAAGCTCTGTCTTTGAGGAATTTGAGGGATATTAAGTGGTTCCCTGGGCTTGTGTGAAAGGAAACGTCTTCCAATGAAAACTGCAGAGAAGCTTTCAGAGCAACTGCTTTGTGATGTGTAATCATCTCATAGAGTTAAATCATTCTTTGGATTGAGCAGTTTGATATCTCTGTTTCTGTGGAACCTGAGCAAGGACATTTGGGAACTCTCAGAATATGTGAAAAGAAATACCTCTTAAATAAAGAGAAGGAAACACTCTGTGATACTGCTCTAGGTCACGTGAATTCCACTCGCACAGTTAAGCTTCTGTTTTCATTGAGCAGTATTCTAACACTGTTTTAGGTGAGTTTGTTAAGGGATACTCGGGAGCACTTTGAGGCTTTTGTGAAAAGGAAAATCTTCAGACAGATACTGGAGAGATATCTGAGGAGCTGCTTTGTGACGTGTGAATTCCACTCATAGAGTTATAGTTTTTCTCATAGTATTGGAATCCTTTGGAGAAAACGTCAGGGGACATTCAGTATATGGACGGCTATGGTGAAAAGGAAATATACTCAGAAAAACTGGAAAGAAGCTTTCTGTGAAACTGCTAGTGATAGATATGTCTATTCATCTCACATAGATAATCTTTATATTACAGTTTTGAAACTTCATGGACAGATTGATTGAGCAGTATTCTAACATTCAGGAGTCAGCTAAGGGATGTCAGGAGATCTTCAGAAAAAATCTTCAGAGAGACTGAAGATATCTTGGAGCTGCTTTGATGTGCATTCACTCATACAGTTACTTTTCTTCTAAAAAGTGTGAACTTTGAAAACTGAGAAAATTTGATATATCTGTGGTGAAAAGAAATATCCTGAAAAAACCCAAAGAAGCGTGAACTCTGTGTGTCATTCATTTCAGAGATAACTTTCATATTCAGTTTGAAACTCTGTGAATTGTGAAGGATATTTGGGAGCACATTCAGGGCTGTGAGAAAAGGAGTTCAGATGAAAACTGGAGAAGCTTTCTGAGAAACTGCTTGTGATGTGTATTCACTGAGAGTTATATCATCATCATAAGCAGTGTTTGAATCACTGTTCTTCTGAAAATGAAAAGAACATTTGGGAATCTTAAGAATATGAAAAGAAATATCCAATGACCAGAAAAACTTCAAGAAATGCTGTCTCGTGTGCATTCATCAGAGTTCAGTTCACTACATTGCAGTTTTTTACTGTTTTGAAATCTTTGGTGAGGCGCTGGGCTTTGGTGAGAAAATATCTTCAGATGATACTGGAGAAGATTTGAAGCTACTGTGATGTGTGTATTCATCAGAGTTATACTTTTTTGAGAGTTTGGGTTTCTGTGGAAACTGAGAAAGACATTGACTGATATGTGAAAAGGAATATCCTCATAAAAAGAAGAGCTTTCTGTGAAACTCTAGGTGTGAAGTCCTCACAGTTAACTGTTTTCATTAGCAGTATACTAACACTGTTTTGGAGTCAACTAAGGATAATCAGGGCTGAGGTTATGGTGAAAAGGAAATATCTTCAGATAATACTGGAGAAGATTGAGAAACTGCTTTGTGATGTGTTTCCACTCACAGAAATACCTCTTCTCATAGGGTTGAAACCTGTTGGAGAAAAAGTGACATTGAGTATATGCTATGGTGAAAATATCCTCAGAAAAAACTGGAAAGAAACTTTCTGTGAAACTGCTTTGAGATATGTCTATTTATTCACAAAGATAAACTCTCTATTATGCAGTTTGAAACTGCATCATGAGGATTAAGGGACATTGAGCACATATGGCTGTGGGGAGGAGATATCTTCAGATACTGGAGAGAAAGTTCTGAGAAACTGCTGTGATGTGTGCATTCACTCAGGAGTTATACCTCTTTTCTCATGAGCAGTGTTTGAACACTGTTTCTGTAAAGTGAAAAAGGATATTTGCAGTATAAGACTGAAAAAGAAATATCAAATAAAACCAGAAAAAAGCGTTCAGAAACTGCTCTCTGATGAATACATTCATTTCAGAGTTAAAGCTTACTAAGCAGTGTAAAATCTGTCTTTAGGAATTGAAGGGATAAGTGACACCCGAGGCTTATGGTGAGAAAACATCTTCAATGAAAACTGGAGAGAAACTTTTGCAACTGCTTTGTGATGTGTATTCACTCATAGATTTAAATCATTCTTTATTGAGCATTTTGAATCACTGTTCTGGAACTGAAAAGGACATTTGGAGTGCTATTAATAATATGGTGAAAAGAAATACCGATAACTGGAAAAAACTGTCTGTGAAACTCTAGGTCACTTCAATTCCACTCACAGTTAAGCTTCTGTTTTCATTGAGCAGTATTCTAACAATGTTTAGTTTAATCACTAAGGATACTCAGGAGCTTTTGAGGCTTGGTGAAAATATCTTCAGATAGATACTGGAGAAGATTTCTGAGGCTGCTTTGATGTGCATTCTCCACAGAGATACTCTTCTCATAGAAATGGAAATCTTTGGAAAAAGTGACCAGGGGACATTTTATGAAGCTATGGTGAAAGGAATCCTCAGACAAAGGAAGAAGCTTCTGTGAAACTGCTTTGTGATAGATATGTATTCATTCACATGGATAAAACTCTTTCTGCAGTTTGAAATGTCATGATTGAGGATTGAAGGACATTGCTTATATGAAAATATCTTCAGATAAAACTGGAGAAGCTTCTAGAAAGCTTTGTGATGTGTGCATTCCTCTCAGGGTTATTTCTCTTTTCTCATAAGGCAGTGTTTGAATACTGTTCTGTAAAACTGAAAAAGTGACATTTGCCATTGAAGACTATGGTGGTGAAATATCCTGAAATAAAACCAGAAAGATTCAGAAACTGCTCTCTGACGTGTGCATTCATTTCACAGTTAAATATTCTGGTTGGAAACTCTGTCTTGAGAATGTGAAGGGATATTAAGTGCAGGCTTGTGGTGAAAGAAAAAAAATGAAAACTGGACAGAATCTTTGAGGAACTGCTTTGATGTGTATGCATTTCAAAGTTAAATCATTCTTTGGATTGAGCAGTTTGAAATCACTGTTCTGTGGAAACTGAGAAAGGACATTTGGGAACCTCTTAAAATATGCTGAAAAGAAATACCCTCGATAAAAACAAAAACTTTCTGTGAAACTGCTCTTTGTCAGTGAAGTCCACTCAGTTAAGCTTTGTTTTCATTGAGCAGTATTCTAACTGTTTTATTTAAGAAGGATATGCTGGAGCTCTGAGGCTTTCAGTGAAAAAACATCTTCAGATACATAGAGAGAAGATTTCTGAGAGCTGCTTTTTGTGTGCATTCACTCACAGGGTTATACTTCTTTCTTAGAAGATTGGGATGTTTGGAGAAAAAGCTACAGGGACATTCAGAACATAGACTGCTATGGTGAAAAGGAAATATCTCAGACAAAACTGGAAAGAAACTTTCTGTGAAAATGTGATATGTCTATTCACCTCCATAGATAAAACTTTTCTGTTGCAGTTTTGAAACTCTGGACGAAATGTGAAGGGACATTAGGGACACATTCAGGCCTGTGAAAATAGGAGATCTTCACATAAAAACTGGAGGAAGCTGAGAACTGATTTGTGATGTGCATTCCTGGAAAATTGAAAAAGAAATTTTGCAGCATTGAAGACTTTGGCGAATGAAATATCCTGAATAAAACAGAAAGAGCATTCAAAACTGCTCTCTCTGTGCATTCATTTCAGAGAGCTTACTACGTTGCCAGTTTGGAAGCTCTGTCTTTGAGAATGAAGGGATATTGGTTCCTGGGCTGTGGTGAGAAAAACGTCTTCCAAAAACTGCAGAAGCTTTCAGAAACTGCTTTGTGATGTAATCATCTCTAGAGTTAAATCATTCTTTGGATTGAGCAGTTTGATATCTCTGTTTCTGTGGAACCTGAGCAAGGACATTTGGGAACACTCTGATATGTGAAAAAACCTCAATAAAAACAGTGATATTCTCTAGGTCATGAATTCCACTCACAGTTAAGCTTTTTCATTGAGCAGTATTCTAACACTCTTTGAGTCAGCTAAGGGATACTGGAGCACTTTGAGGCTTACGTGAAAAGAACATCTTCAGACAGATACTGGAGAAGATTTCTGAGGATGCTGGACGTGTGCCACTCAGAGTTATAGTTTTCTTCTCATAGAGAAATCCCGTTTGGAGAAAAAGCTAGGGACATTTGAGGTATATGGGCTATGGTGAAGAAATATCCAGACAAAAACTGGAAAGCTTTCTGTGAAACTGCTGTGATAGATATGTCTATTCATCTCACATAGAAAATTTTTATATTGCAGTTTTGAAACTGCGTCATGGACAATTCAAGGGACATTTGAGCACATTCAGGCTGTGTAAAGGAGATATCTTCAGACAAAAAGTGGAGAAGCTTTCTGAGAAACTGCTTTGTGGGTGTGCATTCCACTCAGGAGTTATACCTCTTTTCTCATAAGGCAGTGTTTGAACAACTGTTCCTGTAAAAGTGAAAAGTGATATTTTGCAGTGCATTGAAACTATGGAAAAGTGAAATATCCTGAAATAAAACCAGAAAGAAGCATTCAAGAAACTCTCTGACGTGTGCATTCATTTCAGAGAGTTAAAGTTTACACTACATTGCCCAGTTTGGAAATCTGTCTTTGAGGAATCTTTGAAGGGATATTAAGAGGCACTGGGCTTGTGGTGAGAAAGGAAACGACTTCCATGAAAACTGGAGAGAAGCTTTCGAGCAACTGCTTTGTGATGTGTGTATTCATCTCATAGGTTACATCATTCTTTGGATTGAGCAGTTTGAAATCACTGTTTCTGTGGAACCTGAGAAAGAACATTTGGGAATGCTCTTAAGAATATGCTGAAAAAAAATATCACTCCAATAAAACCAGAAGGAAAAACATTCTGTGAAACTGCTCTCTAGGTCACTATGAAAGTCCACTCACACAGTTAAACTTCTGTTTTCATTGAGCAGTATTCTAACACTCTTTTAGTTAACAGTTTTCATTTGAGCTAACAGCTAGGGATACTGGGAGCTTTGAGGCTAACAGTGAAAACGAAAATATCTTCAGATAGATACTGGAGAGAGATTTCTGAGGAATGCTTTGTGACGTGTGCATTCCACTCACAGAGTTATACTTTTTCTCATAGGTGTTTATGGAATCCCGTTGGAGAAATAGCTACCAGGGACATTCAGGAGTATATTTACTGCTATGGTGAAAAATATCCTCAGACAAAAACTGGAAAGAAGCTTTCTGTGAAACTGCTGTGATATGTCTATTCATCTCACATAGATAAAACTCTTTATTACAGTTTTGAAACTGCATCATGTGAGATTCATGAAGGGACATTCGAGCATAGGTGTGGGGAAAGAGATATCTTCAGATAAAACTGAGAGAAACTTTCTGAGAAACTGCTTTGTGATGTGTGCATTCCACTCAGGGAGTTATACCTCTTTTCTCATAAGGCAGTGTTTGAACACTGTTCCTGTAAAATTGAAAAGAGATATTTTGCAGTGTGAAGACTATGGCGAAAAGAAATATCCTGAATAAAAGAAAAAGCGTTCCAAGAAACTGCTCTCTGACGTGTCATTCATTTCAGAGTGTTAAAGCTACACTATTGCCAGTTTGGAAACTCTGTCTTTGAGGAATTGTGAAGGATATTAGTGCCTGGGCTTGTGGAGAGGAAAATCTTCCAGAAAACTGGAGAGAAGCTTTGAGAAACTGCTTTGTGATGTGTATTCATCTAGTTAAATCATTCTTTGGATTGAGCAGTTTGAAATCTGTTTCTGTGGAACCTGAGAAAGGACATTTGGGAAACTCTAAGAATATGCTGAAAAAGAATCTCCAATAAAAAGAAGGAAACTCTGTGAAACTGCTCTAGGTCACGTGAATTCCACTTGCACAGTTAAGCTTCTGTTTTCATTGAGCAGTATTCTAACACTGTTTTAGGTTAATCAGCTAAGGATACTCAGAAGCGACTTTGAGGCTTGGTGAAAAGGAAATATCTTCAGATAGATACTGGAGAGAAGATTTCGAGGAGCTGCTTGTGATGTGCATTCCACTCACAGAGTTACTTTTCTTCTCATAGAGTTTGGGAATCCCGTTGGAGAAAAGCTACCAGGGACATTTGGGAGCATATGAAGCTATGGTGAAAAGGAAATATCCTCAGACAAAACTGGAAGAAGCTTTCTGTGAAACTGCTTGTGATAGATATGTCTATTCATCTCACATGGATAAACTTTCTTTCTATTACCAATTTGAAACTGCATCATGGACGGATTCGTGAAGGGACATTTGGGAGCACATTCAGGCCTGTGAAAAGGAGATATCTTCAGATAAAACTGGAGAAGCTTTCTGAGAAACTGCTTTGTGATGTGTGCATTCCACTCAGGGATTTATACCTCTTTTCTCATAAGGCAGTGTTTGAACACTGTTCTGTAAAACTGAAAAGTGATATTTGCAGCATATTGAAGACTATGGCAAAAGTGAAATATCCTGAAATAAAACCAGAAAAAAGCGTTCCAAGAAACTGCTCTCTGACGTGTACATTCATTTCAGAGTTAAAGCTACACTAAGTTGCCCAGTTTGGAAACTCTGTCTTTGAGGAATTGTGAAGGGGTATTAAGTGCACTGAGGCTTGTGGTGAGAAGGAAACGTCTTCCGATGAAAACTGGAGAAGCTTTCAACTGCTCTTTGTGATGTATTCATCTCAGAGTTAAATCATTCTTTGGATTGAGCAGTTTGAAATCACTGTTTTGTGGAACCTGAGAGACATTTGGGAACTCTTAAGAATATGCTGAAAAGAAACATCTCCAATAAAAGAAAAACTCTGTGAAACTGCTTCTGTCACGAATTCCACTGCACAGTTAAGCTTCTGTTTTCATTGAGCAGTATTCTAACACTGTTTTAGGTTAGTCAGCTAAGGGATACTCAGGTGCTTTGAGGCTTACGGTGAAAACGAAATATCTTCAGATAGATACTGGAGAAGATTTCTGAGGAGCTGTGACATGTGCATTCACTCACAGAGTTATACTTTTCTTCTCATAGGATTGGGAATGTTTGGAGAAAAGCTGGGACATTAGTATATGAAAGGCTATGGTGAAAAATATCCTCAGACAAAACTGGAAAGAAGCTTTCTGTGAAACTGCTTTGATAGATATGTCTATTCATCTCACATAGAAAACTTTTTATTACAGTTTGAAACTGCATCATGGACAGATTCGAAGGACATTCAGGAGCACATTCAGGTGTGGTGAAAAAGATATCTTCAGATAAAACTGGAGAAGCTTTCTGAGAAACTGCTTTGTGATGCATTCCACTCAGGGGTTATACCTCTTTTCTCATAAGGCAGTGTTTGAACACTGTTCCTGTAAAAGTGAAAAGTGATATTTTGCATTGAAGACTATGAAAAGTGAAATATCCTGAAATAAAACCAGAAAGAAGCATTCAAGAAACTGTCTCTGACGTGTGCATTCATTTCAGAGTTAAAGCTTACACTACATTGCCCAGTTTGGAAACTCTGTCTTTGAGGAATCTGAAGGGATATTAAGGGCAGGCTTGTGGTGAGAAAGGAAATCTTCCGATGAAAACTGGAGAAGCTTTTGAACTGCTTTTGATGTGTGTATTCATCTCATAGAGTTAAATCATTCTTTGGATTGAGCAGTTTGAAATCACTGTTTCTGTGGAACCTGAGAAAGGACATTTGGGAACGCTCTTAAGAATATGCTGAAAAGAAATACCTCATAAAAACCAGAAGGAAACTGTGAAACTGCTAGGTCATATCAAGTCCACTCCACAGTTAAGCGTTTTCATTGAGCAGTATTCTAACACTGTTTTTGTTAGTCTGTAAGGATACTGGAGCTCTGAGGCTTTTGGTGAAAAATATCTTCAGATAGATACTGAGAAGATTTGAGGAGCTGCTTTGTGACATGTGCATTCCACTCACAGAGTTATACTTTTCTCATAGAGATTGGGGAATCCCATTTGGAGAAAAGCTACCAGGGACATTTGGAATATGGACTGCTATGGTGAAAAGGAAATATCCTCAGACAAAACTGGAAAGAAGCTTTCTGTGAAACTGCTTGTGATAGATATGTCTATTCCTCACATAGATAAAACTTTTTTCTATTACACAGTTTTGAAACTGCATAATGATGATTGAAGGACATTTGGGGCACATTCAGGCCTGTGGGAAATAGGAGATATCTTCAGATAAAACTGGAAGCTTTCTGAGAAACTGCTTTGTGATGTGTGCATTCCACTCAGGGGTTACCTCTTTTCTCATAAGGCAGTGTTTGAACACTGTTCCTGTAAAACTGAAAAGTGATATTTTGCAGCCATTGAAGACTATGGTGAAAAGTGAAATATCCTGAATAAAACCAGAAAAGCATTCAAGAAACTGCCTTTACGTGTGCATTCATTTCAGAGTTAAAGCTTACACTATATTGCCCAGTTTGGAAACTCTGTCTTTGAGGAATCTAGGATATTAAGTGCCCTGGTGGTGAGAAAACGTCTTCCGATGAAAACTGAGAGAAGCTTTTAGCAACTGCTTTGTGATGTGTATTCATCTCATAGAGTTAAATCATTCTTTGGATTGAGCAGTTTGAAATCACTGTTTCTGTGGAACCTGAGAAAGGACATTTGGGAACACTCTTAAGAATATGCTGAAAAGAAATACCTCCAATAAAAGAGAAGGAAACTTTCTGTGAAACTGCTCTAGGTGAAATTCCACTCACAGTTAAGCTTCTGTTTTCATTGAGCAGTATTCTAACACTGTTTTAGGTGAGTCAGCTAAGGGATACTCAGGAGCACTTTGAGGCTTATGGTGAAAACGAAATATCTTCAGATAGATACTGGAGAAGATTTCTGAGGAGCTGCTTTGTGACGTGTGCATTCCACTCACAGAGTTATACTTTTCTTCTCATAGAGATTGGAATCCGTTTGGAGAAAAGCTACCAGGGACATTCGAGTATATGGACTATGGTAAAGGAAATATCCTCAGAAAAACTGGAAAGAAGCTTTCTGTGAAACTGCTTGTGATAGATATGTCTATTCATCTCACATAGATAAAATTTTCTTTATTATTTTGAAACTGCATCATGGAGATTCGTGAAGGACATTTGAGCACATTCAGGCTGTGAAAAGGAGATATCTTCAGATAAAACTGGAAGCTTTCTGAGAAACTTTGTGATGTGCATTCCACTGAGGAGTTATCTCTTTTCTCATAAGGCAGTGTTTGAACACTGTTCCTGAAAGTGAAAAAGTGATATTTTGCAGCATTGAAGACTATCAAAAGTGAAATATCCTGAAATAAAACCAGAAGAAGCATTCCAAGAAACTGCTCTCTGACATTCATTTCAGAGTTAAAGTTTACACTACGTGCCCAGTTTGGAAACTCTGTCTTTGAGGAATCTTTGAAGGGTATTAAGTGGCACTGGGCTTGTGGTGAGAAAGGCGTCTTCTGATGAAAACTGGAGAAGCTTTTCAGAAACTGCTTTTGATGTGTGTATTCATCATAGAGTTAAATCATTCTTTGGATTGAGCAGTTTGAAATCACTGTTTCTGTGGAACCTGAGAAAGGACATTTGGGAACGCTCTTAAGAATATGCTGAAAAGAAATACCTCCAATAAAACCAGAAGGAAACTTTCTGTGAAACTGCTTTAGGTCATCAAGTCCACTCACAGTTAAGCTTCTGTTTTCATTGAGCAGTATTCTAACACTGTTTAGGTTAGTCAGCTAAGGGATAATCAGCTTTGAGGCTAATGGTGAAAAGGAAATATCTTCAGATAGATACTAGAGGAGATTTTAAATGCTTTGTGATGTGCATTCCACAGAGTTATACTTTTCTCATAGAGGTTGGGAATCCTTGGAGAAAAGCTACAGGGACATTCAGGAGTATATTTACTGCTATTGAAAAAAAAATATCCTCAGACAAAACTGGAAAGAAGCTTTCTGTGAAACTGCTTTGTGAGATACATCTTCATCTCACATAGATAAAACTTTTTTCTATTACAGTTTTGAAACTGCATCATGGGATTCATGAAGGGACATTCGGAGCACATTCAGGCTGTGGGAAATAGGAGATATCTTCAGATAAAACTGAGAGAAACTTTCTGAGAAACTGCTTTGTGATGTGCATTCCACTCAGGAGTTATACCTCTTTTCTCACAAGGCAGTGTTTGAACACTGTTCCTGTAAAAGTGAAAAGAGATATTTTGCAGCATTGAAGACTATGGTGAAAATTGAAATATCCTGAAATAAAACCCAGAAAGAAGCATTCCAAGAAACTCTCTGACGTGCATTCATTTCAGAGTGTTAAAGCTTTTTGCCCAGTTTGGAAACTCTGTCTTTGAGGAATCTGTGAAGGGATATTAAGTGCCCCGGGCTTGTGGTGAGAAAATCTTCAATGAAAACTGGAGAAAGTTTTCAGCAACTGCTTTGTGATGTGTGTATTCATCTCATAGAGTTAAATCATTTTGATTGAGCAGTTTGAAATCACTGTTTCTGTGGAACCTGAGAAAGGACATTTGGAACGCTCTTAAGAATATGCTGAAAAGAAATACCTCCATAAAACAGAAGGAAATTGTGAAACTCTAGGTCATGAATTCCACTCACAGTTAAGCTTCTGTTTTCATTGAGCAGTATTCTAACACTGTTTTAGGTTATCAGCTAAGGGATACTAGTGATTGAGGCTTGGTGAAAAGGAAATATCTTCAGATAGATACTGGAGAAGATTTCGAGGCTGCTTGTGATGTGTTTCTCACAGAGTACTTTTTTTTCTCATAGAGGATTGGGAATCTGTTTGGAGAAAAAGCTACCAGGGACATTTGGGTGTATATGAAGGCTATGGTGAAAAGGAAATATCCTCAGACAAAACTGGAAAGAAGCTTTCTGTGAAACTGCTGTGATAGATATGTCTATTCATCTCACATAGATAAAACTTTCTTTATTACAGTTTTGAAATGCCATGGATGGATTCCGAAGGGACATTCGGATATTCAGGCCTTATGGTGAAAGGAGTTATCTTCAGATAAAACTGGAAGAAACTCTGAGAAGTTTTGAGATGTGTGCATTCCACTCAGGGTTATACTCTTTCTCATAAGGCAGTGTTTGAACACTGTTCCTGTAAAACTGAAAAGTGATATTTTGCAGCATTGAAGACTATGGTGAAAAGTGAAATATCCTGAAATAAAACCAGAAAGAAGGTTCCAGAAACTGCTCTGACGTGTGCATTCATTTCAGAGTTAAAGCTTACTCTTGCCCAGTTTGGAAACTCTGTCTTTGAGGAATCTGTGAAGGATATTAAGTGCCCTGAGGCTTGTGGTGAGAAACGTCTTCATGAAAACTGAGAGAAGTTTTCAGCAACTGCTTTGTGATGTGTGTATTCATCTCATAGAGTTAAATCATTTTTTGAAGTTTGAAATCACTGTTTCTGTGGAACCTGAGAAAGGACATTTGGGAAAACTCTTAAGAATATATGAAAAGAAATACCTCCAATAAAAGAGAAAAACTCTGTGAAACTGCTCTAGGTCACATGAATACTTCACAGTTAAGCTTCTGTTTTCATTGAGCAGTATTCTAACACTCTTTAGGTGAGTCAGCTAAGGGATACTCAGGGCGCTTTGAGGCTTATGGTGGAATATCTTCAGATAGATACTGGAGAGAAGATTTCAGGAGCTGCTTTGTGACGTGCATTCCACTCAGAGTTTACTTTTCTTCTCATAGGATTGGGAATCCTTTTGGAGAAAGCTACAGGGGACAGAGTATGAGCTATGTGAAAGAATATCCTCAGACAAAAACTGGAAAGAAAACTTTCTGAAACTGCTGTGATAGATGTCTATTCATCTCACATAGAGATAAATTTCTTTATATTACACAGTTTTAAACTGCATGGACAGATTCGTGAAGGGACATTCAGCACATTCAGGCCTGTGAAGGAGATATCTTCAGATAAAACTGGAGAAGCTTTCTGAGAAACTGCTTTTGATGTGTGCATTCCACTGGAGTTATACCTCTTTTCTCATAAGTGTTTGAACAGTTCTTCTGAAAGTGAAAAAGATATTTTTTCAGCATTGAAGACTATGTGAAAAGTGAAATATCCTGAAATAAAACCAGAAAGAAGTGTTCAGAAACTGCTCTCTGAACGTGTATTCATTTCAGAGAGTTAAAGCTTTACACATTGCCCAGTTTGGAAACTCTGTCTTTGAGGAATCTTTGAGGATATTAAGGGGCACTGAGGCTTGTGGTGAGAAAGACTTCCGATGAAAACTGGAGAGAAGCTTTTGGAGCAACTTTGTGATGTGTGCATTCATCTTGAGTTAAATCATTTTTGGATTGAGCAGTTTGAAATCACTGTTTCTGTGGAACCTGAGAAAGAACATTTGGAATGCTCTTAATATGCTGAAAAAAAAATATCCTTAAAACCAGAAGGAACATTCTGAAACTGCTCCAGGTCATGTCCACTCTGTTAAGCTTTTCTTTCATTGAGCAGTATTCTAACACTGTTTTAGGTCAGCTAAGGGATACTCGGGGCTTTGAGGCTGTGAAAAATATCTTCAGATAGATACTGGAGAAGATTTGAGGAGACTTTGTGACGTGTGCATTCACTCACAGAGTTATACTTTTCTTCTCATGGAGGATTGGGAATCCTTTGGAGAAAAAGCCAGGGACATTCAGGAATATGAAGCTATGGTGAAAAGGAAATCCTCAGACAAAAACTGGAAGAAGCTTTCTGTGAAACTGCTTTGTGATAGATATGTCTATTCATCTCACATAGACTTCTTTATTACAACTTTTTTATGGACATGAAGGGACATTTGGGGACATTCAGGCTATGGTGAAAAGGAGATATCTTCAGATAAAACTGGAGAAATCTGAAACTGCTTTTGATGTGTGCATTCCACTCGAGTTATACCTTTTTCTCATAGGCAGTGTTTGAACACTGTTCCTGTAAAACTGAAAAGTGATTTTTGCAGTGTATTGAAGACTATGAAAAGTGAAATATCCTGAAATAAACCCAGAAAAGCTTTCAAACTGCTCTCTGACGTGTGCATTCATTTCAGAGTTAAAGCTTACTATTGCCCAGTTTGGAAACTCTGTCTTTGAATCTGTGAAGGATATTAAGTGGCTGAGGCTTGTGGTGAGAAAATCTTCATGAAAACTGGAAGAAGCTTTGGAGAACTGCTTTGTGATGTGTGTATTCATCTCATAGAGTTCATTCTTTGGATTGAGCAGTTTGAATCACTGTTTCTGTGGAACCTGAGAAAGGACATTTGGGAATGCTCTTAAGAATATGCTGAAAAGAAATATCCTAAAAAAAGGACTGGATGATTCTTTGAAACTGTGAAAAGTCACAGCTCTTTCTGTCTTTCATTGAGAAGCGTATTTTAAACACTTTTTGATGTGGAAGGATCAAAAGAATTTTGG
Source organism: Colobus guereza (assembly GCA_030247045.1). Taxonomy (NCBI): domain Eukaryota; kingdom Metazoa; phylum Chordata; class Mammalia; order Primates; family Cercopithecidae; genus Colobus; species Colobus guereza. The sequence continues at coordinate 34,452,297 of CM058080.1, read as the reverse complement.
CTGAGAAAATGCTTTCTAAATATACTGTCATCTCAAACAGGGAAATACTTTTCCAGAATACTGATTTCTTCTCTGCATTGCAGCAGAATTAACACTGTTTTATTGAAAATCCCTCAGTTTTCAAAAAATCATTCAGAGATAAGCTGTGGGTTTGAAAATACTCAATAAAATAGAAACTTTTAGATGAAACTGTTGAATGAAAATTTTCTCACAGAGATAACTGTTTCTTCTTTGGGAAAAGCATTCATGAGTGGAGAAAATGAAAGAGAAAACTTTCATGGAAAGCTTTTGATGTCTCTATCAGGAGAATGATCATGATCACAGATAGAAAACTCTGAGTTTCACTGGACAGGAGATTCTCAGGATCTAGAACTGAGTTGAAACACTGATGTATAAAAGGATTATAAATTTTCTCTAAAGTGCAGTGTTTATTGTGAACTATTCAGTAAAACTGAAAAAAATATCTGTGCAGACTGGAGAAAATGTAATATACTGTAAGAAAAAAAAGGATGAGTTGCATCCTGACAGAAACTGAAACCATCATTCTTCAAACTATCACAAGAAGAAAAACCAAACACTGCGTTCTCACTGTGAAACCTGAAGGATGGAAGAACAACTGGGGCTTGGGAGAAGGAAAATTCTGATATAAATGAGAATTGAGTGCTTTTGATTGATGGGTAAACACCAACATTTTCTTGAAACCTGAGTTGCTGTTGAACTTGTGAATTTTTTCTAGAATATAGAAAAGAAATACTCAAAAAACAGAAAACTTTCTGTGAAACTGCTCTAGGTCACATGAAGTCCACTCACACAGTTAAGCTTCTGTTTTCATTGAGCAGTATTCTAACACTCTTTTTTGGTTAGTCAGCTAAGGGATATCTGGAGCACTTTGAGGCTTTCAGTGAAAAAGGAAATATCTTCAGATACTGGAGAAGATTTCTGAGGAGCTGCTTTGTGACATGTGCATTCCACTCGAGTTATACTTTTTCTCATAGAGATTGGGGAATCCGTTTGGAGAAAAAGCTACCAGGGACATTTGGGAATGGACTATATGGTGAAAAGGAAATATCAGACAAAACTGGAAGAAGCTTTCTGTGAAACTGTTTTTGATATATATTCACTCACATAGATAAAACTTTTTCTATTACAGTTTTGAAACTGTCATGGACGATAAGGGATTAGCACATTCAGGCCTGTGGTGAAATAAGATATCTTCAGATAAAAACTGGAGAAGCTTTCTGAGAAACTGCTTTGATGTGCATTCCACTCAGGGAATTATACCTCTTTTCTCATAAGGCAGTGTTTGAACTGTTCCTGTAAAACTGAAAAAGATATTTTGCAGCATTGAAGACTATGGTGAAATATCCTGAAATAAAACCAGAAGAAGCATTCAGAAACTGCTCTCTGACGTGCATTCATTTCAGAGGTTAAACACTACGTTGCCCAGTTTGGAAACTCTGTCTTTGAGGAATCTGTGAAGGATATTAAGTGGTTTGGGCTTGTGGTGAGAAAGGAAACGTCTTCTGATGAAAACTGAGAGAAGCTTTGAGCAACTGCTTTGTGATGTGTGTATCATCTCATAGAGTTAAATCATTCTTTGGATTGAGCAGTTTGAAATCACTGTTTCTGTGGAACCTGAGAAAGGACATTTGGGAACACTCTTAAGAATATGGAAAAGAAATACCCTCAATAAAAAGAAGGAATTCTCTGATGAAATTCCACTGCACAGTTAAGCTTCTGTTTTCATTGAGCAGTATTCTAACACTAGGTGAGTCAAAGGATACTCTTGAGGCTTTGGTGAAAAGGAAATATCTTCAGATACTGGAGAAGATTTCTGAGGAGCTGCTTTGTGACGTGCATTCCACTCAGAGTTATACTTTTCTTCTCATAGATTGGAATCCGTTTGGAGAAAAAACTACCAGGGACATTCAGATATATGGAGCTATGGTGAAAAATATCTCAGACAAAACTGGAAGAAGCTTTCTGTGAAACTGCTTGTGATAGATATGTCTATTCACATAGAGAAATTTTCTTTATATTCTCAGTTTTGAAACTGCATCATGGAGAGATTCAGAAAGTGACATTTGGGGCATACTTCTTTTCTCAACAAGGCAGTTTGAACATTGTTCCTGTAAAAAGTGAAAAAGTGATATTTTGCAGCATTGAAGACTATGGCAAAAATTGAAATATCCTGATAAAACCCAGAAAAAAGCATTCAAGAAACTGCTCTCTGACGTGCATTCATTTCA
>CM058080.1:34424548-34449548 GCA_030247045.1 Colobus guereza | reverse complement strand
GTTAGAATACTGCTCAATGAAAACAGAAGCTTAACTGTGAGTGGACTTCACGTGACAAAGAGCAGTTTCACAGAAAGTTTTTTTCAGTTTTTTATCGGAGGATATTTCTTTTCAGCATATTCTTAAGAGCGTTCCCAAATGTCCTTTCTCAGGTTCCACAGAAACAGTGAGTTCAAACTGCTCAATCCAAAGAATGATTTAATTCTATGAGATGCATACACATCACAAAGCAGTTACTCTGAAAGATTCTGTCCAGTTTTCATCGGAAGGCGTTTCCTTTCTCACCACAAGCCTCTGGGTGCCACTTAATATCCCTTCACAGATTCTTCAAAGACAGAGTTTCCAAACGGGGCAACGTAGTGTAAACTTTAACTCTCTGAAATGAATGCACACGTCAGAGCGCAGTTTCTTGGAATCCTTCTTTCTGGGTTTTATTTCAGGATATTTCACTTTTCACCATAGTCTTCAATGCTGCAAAATATCACTTTTCAGTTTTACAGGAACAGTGTTCAAACACTGCCTTATGAGAAAAGAGGTATAAATCCCTGAGTGGAATGCACATCACAAAGCAGTTTCTCAGAAAGCTTCTCCAGTTTTATCTGAAGATATCTCCTATTTCCCACAGGCCTGAATGTGCTCCCAAATGTCCCTTCGAATCTGTCCATGATGCAGTTTCAAAACTGTGTAATAGAAAGAAAGTTTTATCCATGTGAAATGAATAGACATATCTATCACAAAGCAGTTTCACAGAAAGCTTCTTTCCAGTTTTGTCTGAGGATAGTTCCTTTTTCACCATAGCCTTTCATATACTCCTGAATGTCCCTGGTAGCTTTTTCTCCAAACGGATTCCCAATCCTCTATGAGAAGAAAAGTATAACTCTGAGTGGAATGCACACATCACAAAGCAGCTCCTCAGAAATCTTCTCTCCAGTATCTATCTGAAGATATTTCCTTTTCACCATAAGCCTCAAAGCTCCTGAGTATCCCTTAGCTGATTAACCTAAAACATTGTTAGAATACTGCTCAATGAAAACAGAAGCATTAAGTGTGTGAGTGGACTTCACGTGACCTAGAGCAGTTTCACAGAAAGTTTCTTTCCAGTTTTGTCTGAGGATATTTCTTTTCAGCATATTATTAAGAGCGTTCCCAAATGTCCTTTCTCAGGTATCACAGAAACAGCGATTTAAAACTGCTCAATCCAAAGAATGATTTAACTCTATGAGATGAATACACATCACAAAGCAGTTGCTCCGAAAGTTTCTCTCCAGTTTTCATCGGAAGACGTTTCCTTTCTCACCACAAGCCTCGGGGTGTCACTTAATATCCCTTCACAATTTCCTCAAAGACAGAGTTTCCAAACTGGGCAACTTAGTGTAAGCTTTAACACTCTGAAATGAATGTACACGTCAGAGAGCAGTTTCTTGGAATGCTTTTTTCTGGGTTTTATTTCCGGATATTTCAATTTTGCCATAGTCTTCAATACACTGCAAAGTATCTCTTTTCACTCTTACAGGAAGAGTGTTCAAACACTGCCTTGTGAGAAAAGAGGTATAACTCCCTGAGTGGAATGCAGACATCACAAAGCAGTTTCTCAGAAAGTTTCTCTCCAGTTTTATCTGAAGATATCTCCTATTTCCCACAGGCCTGAATGTGCTCCCAAATGTCCCTTCGAATCTGTCCATGATGCAGTTTCAAAACTGTAATAGAAAGACAGTTTCATCTATGTGAGATGAATAGACATATCTGTCACAAAGCAGTTTCACAGAAAGTTTCTTTCCAGTTTTGTCTGAGGATATTTCCTTTTCACCATAAGCCTCAAAGCTCCTGAGTATCCCTTAGCTGATTAACCTAAAACATTGTTAGAATACTGCTCAATGAAAACAGAAGCTTAACTGTGTGAGTGGACTTCACGTGACCTAGAGCAGTTTCACAGAAAGTTTCCTTCTGGTTTTATTTCAGGATATTTCTTTTCAGCATATTATTAAGAGCGTTCCCAAATGTCCTTTCTCAGGTATCACAGAAACAGTGATTTAAAACTGCTCAATCCAAAGAATGATTTAACTCTATGAGATGAATACACACATCACAAAGCAGTTGCTCCGAAAGTTTCTCTCCAGTTTTCATTGGAAGACGTTTCCTTTCTCACCACAAGCCTCTGGGTGTCACTTAATATCCCTTCACAATTTCCTCAAAGACAGAGTTTCCAAACTGGGCAACTTAGTGTAAGCTTTAACACTCTGAAATGAATGTACACGTCAGAGAGCAGTTTCTTGGAATGCTTTTTTCTGGGTTTTATTTCCGGATATTTCAATTTTCGCCATAGTCTTCAATGCTGCAAAATATCTCTTTTCACTTTTACAGGAACAGTGTTCAAACACTGCCTTGTGAGAAAAGAGGTATAACTCCCTGAGTGGAATGCAGACATCACAAAGCAGTTTCTCAGAAAGTTTCTCTCCAATTTTATCTGAAGATATCTCCTATTTCCCACCAGCCTGTATGTGCTCCCAAATGTCCCTTCGAATCCGTCCATGATGCAGTTTCAAAACTGCGTAATAGAAAGACAGTTTCATCTATGTGAGATGAATAGACATATCTGTCACAAAGCAGTTTCACAGAAAGTTTCTTTCCAGTTTTTGTCTGAGGATATTTCCTTTTCCACCATAGCAGTAAATATACTCCTGAATGTCCCTGGTAGCTTTTCTCCAAACGGATTCCCAATCCTCTATGAGAAGAAAAGTATAACTCTGTGAGTGGAATGCACATCACAAAGCAGCTCCTCAGAAATCTTCTCTCCAGTATCTATCTGAAGATATTTCCTTTTCACCAAAAGCCTCAAAGTGCTCCCGAGTATCCCTTAGCTGACTAACCTAAAAGAGTGTTAGAATACTGCTCAATGAAAACAGAAGCTTAACTGTGTGAGTGGACATCACGTGACCTAGAGCAGTTTCACAGAAAGTTTCTTTCCAGTTTTGTCTGAGGATATTTCTTTTCAGCATATTCTTAAGAGCGTTCCCAAATGTCCTTTCTCAGGTTCCACAGAAACAGTGATATCAAACTGCTCAATCCAAAGAATGATTTAACTCTATGAGATGAATAGACATATCTGTCACAAAGCAGTTTCTCCGAAAGTTTCTCTCCAGTTTTCATCAGAAGACGTTTCCTTTCTCACCACAAGCCCAGGGGAACCACTTAATATCCCTTCACAGATTCCTCAAAGACAGAGCTTCCAAACTGGGCAACGTAGTGTAAGCTTTAACTCTCTGAAATGAATGCACACGTCAGAGAGGAGTTTCTTGGAATGCTTCTTTCCTGGTTTTATTTCAGGATATTTCACATTTCACCATAGTCTTCAATGCGCTGCAAAATATCACTTTTTCAGTTTTACAGGAACAGTGTTCAAACACTGCCTTATGAGAAAAGAGGTATAACTCCTGAGTGGAATGCACACATCACAAAGCAGTTTCTCAGAAAGCTTCTCCAGTTTTTATCTGAAGATATCTCCTATTTCCCACAGGCCTGAATGTGCTCCCAAATGTCCCTTCATGAATCTGTCCATGATGCAGTTTCAAAACTGTAATAGAAAGAAAGTTTTATCTATGTGAGATGAATACACACATCACAAAGCAGTTTCACAGAAAGCTTCTTTCCAGTTTTGTCTGAGGATATTTCCTTTTCACCATAGCCATCCATATACTCCCAAATGTCCCTGGTAGCTTTTCTCCAAACGGATTCCCAATCCTCTATGAGAAGAAAAGTATAACTCTGTGAGTGGAATGCACACGTCACAAAGCAGCTCCTCAGAAATCTTCTCCAGTATCTATCTGAAGATATTTCCTTTTCACCATAAGCCTCAAAGCTCCTGAGTATCCCTTAGCTGACTAACCTAAAACAGTGTTAGAATACTGCTCAATGAAAACAGAAGCTTAACTGTGTGAGTGGACTTCACGTGACCTAGAGCAGTTTCACAGAAAGTTTCCTTCTGGTTTTATCGGAGGGTATTTCTTTTCAGCATATTCTTAAGAGCATTCCCAAATGTCCTTTCTCAGGTTCCACAGAAACAGTGATTTCAAACTGCTCAATCCAAAGAATGATTTAACTCTATGAGATGAATACACATCACAAAGCAGTTTCTCAGAAAGCTTCTCTCCAGTTTTCATCGAAGACGTTTCCTTTCTCACCACAAGCCCAGGGAACCACTTAATATCCTTCACAGATTCCTCAAAGACAGAGTTTCCAAACTGGGCAACGTAGTGTAAGCTTTAACTCTGAAATGAATGCACATCACAAAGCAGTTTCTCAGAAAGCTTCTTTCCAGTTTTGTCTGAGGATATTTCCTTTTCACCATAGTCTTCAATGCTGCAAAATATCACTTTTCAGTTTTACAGGAACAGTGTTCAAACACTGCCTTATGAGAAAAGAGGTATAACTCCTGAGTGGAATGCACATCACAAAGCAGTTTCTCAGAAAGCTTCTCTCCAGTTTTATCTGAAGATATCTCCTATTTCCCACAGGCCTGAATGTGCTCCTGAATGTCCCTTCGTGAATCTGTCCATGATGCAGTTTCAAAACTGCATAATAGAAAGAAATTTTTATCTATGTGAGATGAATAGACATATCTATCACAAAGCAGTTTCACAGAAAGCTTCTTTCCAGTTTTGTCTGAGGATATTTCCTTTTCACCATAGCCATCCATATACTCCTGAATGTCCCTGGTAGCTTTTTCTCCAAATGGGATTCCCAATCCTCTATGAGAAGAAAAGTATAACTCTGTGAGTGGAATGCACATCACAAAGCAGCTCCTCAGAAATCTTCTCTCCAGTATCTATCTGAAGATATTTCCTTTTCACCATAAGCCTCAAAGTGCTCCTGAGTATCCCTTAGCTGACTAACCTAAAACAGTGTTAGAATACTGCTCAATGAAAACAGAAGCTTAACTGTGAGTGGACTTCACGTGACCTAGAGCAGTTTCACAGAAAGCTTCTTTCCAGTTTTGTCTGAGGATATTTCCTTTTCACCATAGTCTTCAATGCTGCAAAATATCACTTTTCAGTTTTACAGGAACAGTGTTCAAACACTGCCTTATGAGAAAAGAGGTATAACTCCTGAGTGGAATGCACATCACAAAGCAGTTTCACAGAAAGCTTCTTTCCAGTTTTGTCTGAGGATATTTCCTTTTCACCATAGTCTTCAATGCTGCAAAATATCACTTTTCAGTTTTACAGGAACAGTGTTCAAACACTGCCTTATGATGAAAGAGGTATAACTCCCAATGCAATCCTCCCCCTCCCATGATAGCCCCAGTGAGTGATGTCCTTCCAGAGTCCAAGTGATCTCATTGTTCAGTTCCCACCTATGAGTGAGAACATGCGGTGTTTGGTTTTCTCTTGTGATAGTTTGCTAAGAATGATGGTTTCAGCTGCATCCATGTCCCTACAAAGGATGCAAACTCATCCTTTTTATGGCTGCATAGTATTCCATGGTGTATATGTGCCACATTTTCTTAATCCAGTCTGTCACAGATGGACATTTGGGTTGATTCCAAGTCTTTGCTATTGTGAATAGTGCACAAAACATACGTGTGCATGTGTCTTTGTAGTAGAATAATTTATAATCCTATATACCCAGTAGTGGGATCATATGGTACATCTAGTTCTAGATCCTTGAGGAATCGCCATACTGTTTTCCATAATGGTTGAACTAGTTTACAATCCCACCAACAGTGTAAAAGTGTTCCTATTTCTCCACATCCTCCAACACCTGTTGTTTCCTGATTTTTAATGATGGCCATTCTAACTGGTGTGAGATGGTATCTCATTGTGGTTTTGATTTGCATTTCTGATGGCGAGTGATGATGAGCATTTTTTCATGTGTCTGTTGGCTGCATGAATGTCTTCTTTGAGAAATGTCCATATCCTTTCCCACTTTTTGATGGGGTTGTTTGTTTTTTTCTTGTATATTTGTTTGAGTTCTTTGTAGATTCTGGATATTAGCCCTTTGTCAGATGAGTAGATTGCAAAATTTTCTCCCATTCTGTAGGTTGCCTGTTCACTCTGATGGTAGTTTCTTTTGCTGTGCAGAAGCTCTTTAGTTTAATTAGATCCCATTTGTCAATTTTGGCTTTGCTGCCATTGCTTTTGGTGTTTTAGACATGAAGTCCTTGCCCATGCCTATGTCCTGAATGGTACTACCTAGATTTTCTAGGGTTTTTATGGTATTAGGTCTAACATTTAAGTCTCTAATCCATCTTGAATTAATCTTCGTATAAGGAGTAAGGAAAGGATCCAGTTTCAGCTTTCTACTTATGGCTAGCCAATTTTCCCAGCACCATTTATTAAATAGGGAATCCTTTCCCATTTCTTGTTTCTCTCAGGTTTGTCAAAGATCAGATGGCTGTAGATGTGTGGTATTATTTCTGAGGACTCTGTTCTGTTCCATTGGTCTATTCTGTTTTGGTACCAGTACCATGCTGTTTTGTTACTGTAGCCTTGTAGTATAGTTTGAAGTGTAGCGTGACGCCCAGCTTTGTCCTTTGACTTAGGATTGTCTTGGCAATGCGGGCTCTTTTGGTTCCATATGAACTTTAAAGCAGTTTTTCCAATTCTGTGAAGAAACTCATTGGTAGCTTGATGGGGATGGCATTGAATCTATAAATAACCTTGGGCAGTATGGCCATTTTCACGATATTGATTCTTCCTATCCATGAGCATGGTATGTTCTTCCATTTGTTGTGTCCTCTTTGATTTCACTGAGCAGTGGTTTGTAGTTCTCCTTGAAGAGGTCCTTTACATCCCTTGTAAGTTGGATTCTAGGTATTTTATTCTCTTGAAGCAATTGTGAATGGAAGTTCATTCCTGATTTGGCTCTCTGTTTGTTACTGGTGTATAAGAATGCTTGTGATTTTTGCACATTAATTTTGTATCCTGAGACTTTGCTGAAGTTGCTTATCAGCTTAAGGAGATTTTGGGCTGAGACATGGGGTTTTCTAAATATACAATCATGTCATCTGCAACAGGGACAAATTTCTTCTTTTCCTAACTGAATACCCTTGATTTCTTTCTCTGCCTGATTGCCCTAGCCAGAACTTCCAACACTATGTTGAATAGGAGTGGTGAGAGAGGGCATCCCTGTCTTGTGCCAGTTTTCAAAGGAATTTTTCCAGTTTTTGCCCATTCAGTATGATATTAGCTGTGGGTTTGTCATAAATAGCTCTTATTATTTTGAGGCCCATCAATACCGAATTTATTGAGCGTTTTAGCATGAAGGGCTGTTGAATTTTGTCAAAAGCCTTTTCTGCATCTATTGAGATAATCATGTGGTTCTTGTCTTTGGTTCTGTTTATATGCTGGATTACGTTATTGATTTGAATGTTGAACCAGCCTTGCATCCCAGGGATGAAGCCCACTTGATCAGGGTGGATAAGCTTTTTGATGTGCTGCTGAACTGGTTTGCCAGTATTTTATTGAGGATTTTGCATCGATGTTCATCAGGATATTGGTCTAAAATTCTTTTTGTTGTGTCTCTGCCAGGCTTTGGTATCAGGATGATGTTGGCCTCATAAAATGAGTTAGGAGGATTCTCTTTTCTATTGATTGAATAGTTTCAGAAGGAATGGTACCAGCTCCTCCTTGTACCTCTGGTAGAATTCAGCTGTGAATCCATCTGGTCCTGGACTTTTTGGTGGCAGGCTATTAATTGTTGCCTCAATTTCAGAGCCTGCTATTGGTCTATTCAGGATTCAACTTCTTCCTGGTTTAGTCTTGGGAGAGTGTAAGTGTCCAGGAAATTATCCATTTCTTCTAAATTTTCTAGTTGATTTGCATAGAGGTGTTTATAGTATTCTCTGATGGTAGTTTGTATTTCTGTGGGGTCGGTGGTGATATCCCTTTATCATTTTTATTGCATCTATTTGATTCCTCTCTTTTCTTCTTTATTAGTCTTGCTAGTGGTCTGTCAATTTTGTTGATCTTTTCAAAACCAACTCCTGGATTCATTGATTTTTGGAGGGTTTTTGTGTTTCTATCTCCTTCAGTTCTGCTCTGATCTTAGTTATTTCTTGCCTTCTGCTAGCTTTTGAGTGTGTTTGCTCTTCCTCTCTAATTCTTTTAATTGTGATGTTAGAGTGTCAATTTTAGATCTTTCCTGCTTTCTCTTGTGGGCATTTAGTGCTATAAATTTCTCTACACACTGCTTTAAATGTGTCCCAGAGATTCTGGTATGTTGTATCTTTGTTCTCATTGGTTTCAAAGAACATCTTTATTTCTGCTTTCATTTCGTTATGTACCCAGTAGTCATTCAGGAGCAGGTTGTTCAGTTTCCATGTAGTTGAGCGGTTTTGATTGAGTTTCTTAGTCCTGAGTTCTAGTTTGATTGCACTGTGGTCTGAGAGACAGTTTGTTATAATTTCTGTTCTTTACATTTGCTGAGGAGTGCTTTACTTCCAATTATGTGGTCAATTTTGGAATAAGTGCGATGTGGTGCTGAGAAGAATGTATATTCTGTTGATTTGGGGTGGAGAGTTCTATAGATGTCTATCAGGTCTGCTTGGTGCAGAGATGAGTTCAATTCCTGGATATCCTTGTTAACTTTCTGTCTCGTTGATCTGTCTAATGTTGACAGTGGAGTGTTGAAGTCTCCCATTATTATTGTATGGGAGTCTAAGTCTCTTTGTAAGTCTCAAGGACTTGCTTTATGAATCTGGGTGCTCCTGTATTGGGTGCATATATATTTAGGATAGTTAGCTCTTCCTGTTGAATTGATCCCTTTACCATTATGTAATGGCCTTCTTTGTCTCTTTTGATCTTTGATGGTTTAAAGTCTATTTTATCAGAGACTAGGATTGCAACCCCTGCTTTTTTTGTTCTCCATTTGCTTGGTAGATCTTCCTCCATCCCTTTATTTTGAGCCTATGTATGTCTCTGCATGTGAGATGGGTCTCCTGAATACAGCAGACTGATGGGTCTTGACGCTTGATCCAGTTTGCCAGTCTGTGTCTTTTAATTGGAGCATTTAGTCCATTAACATTTAAGGTTAATATTGTTATGTGAACTTAATCCTGCCATTATGATATTAACTGGTTATTTTGCTCATTAGTTGATTTACATTTTGGCTTGTTTTTGCAATGGCTGGTACCGTTGTTCCTTTCCATGTTTAGGGCTTCCTTCAGGGTCTCTTGTAAGGCAGGCCTGGTGGTGACAAAATCTCTAAGCATTTGCTTATCTGTAAAGGATTTTATTTCTCCTTCACTGATGAAACTTAGTTTGGCTGGATATGAAATTCTGGGTTTAAAATTCTTTTCTTTAAGAACGTTGAATATTGGCCCCACTCTTCTGGCTTGTAGAGTTTCTGCCGAGATCTGTTGTTAGTCTGATGGGCTTCCTTTGTGGGTAACCTGACCTTTCTCTGGCTGCCCTTAAGATTTTTTCCTTCATTTCAACTTTGGTGAATCTGGCAATTATGTGTCTTGGAGTTGCCCTTCTGGAGGAGTATCTTTGTGGCATTCTCTGTATTTCCTGAATTTGAATGTTGGCCTGCCCTACTAGGTTGGGAAGTTCTCCTGGATGATATCCTGAAGAGTGTTTTCCAACTTGTTTCCATTCTCCCTCACTTTCAGGCACCCCAATCAGACGTAGATTTGGTCTTTTACATAATCCCATACTTGCAGGCTTTGTTCATTTCTTTTCTTCTTTTTCTTTTGGTTTCTCTTCTCGCTTCATTTCATTCATTTGATCCTCAATCGCTGATACTCTTCTTCCAGTTGATCGAGTCGGTTACTGAAGCTTGTGCATTTGTCACGTATTTCTCGTGTCATGGTTTTCATCTCTGTCATGTCGTTTATGACCTTCTCTGCATTAATTAGTCTAGCTGTCAATTCTTCCACTCTTTTTCAAGATTTTTCGTTTCTTTGCGCTGGGTACGTAATTCCTCCTTTAGCTCTGAGAAGTTTGATGGACTGAAGCCTTCTTCTCTTCTCATCAAAGTCATTCTCTGACCAGCTTTGATCCGTTGTTGGCGATGGGCTGCGCCCTTTGCAGGGGAGATGCGCCTTATTTTTGAATTCCCAGCTTTTCTGCCCTGCTTTTTCCCCATCTTTGTGGTTTTATCTGTCTCTGGTCTTTGATGATGGTGACGCACTGATGGGGTTTTGGTATAGGTGTCCTTCCTGTTTGATAGTTTTCCTTCTGCCAGTCAGAACCCTCAGCTATAGGTCTGTTGGAGATTGCTTGAGGTCCACTCCAGACCCTGTTTGCCTGGGTATCAGCAGCAGAGGTTGCAGAAGATAGAATATTGCTGAACAGCGAGTGTACCTGTCTGATTCTTACTTTGAAGCTTCCTCTCAGGGGTGTACTCCACCCTGTGAGGTGGGGTGTCAGACTGCCCCTAGTGGGGATGTCTCCCAGTTAGGCTACTCAGGGTCAGGGACCCACTTGAGCAGGCAGTCTGTCCCTTCTCAGATCTCAACCTCCGTGTTGGGAGATCCACTGCTCTCTTCAAAGTTGTCAGACAGAGTCAGCCTGCACAAGTCTCTGCTGCTTCCCTGTTATTTTTTAGCTGAGCCGTCCCCAGAGGCGGAGTCTACAGAGACAGGCAGGTTTCCTTGAGCTGCTGTGAGCTCCACCCAGTTGGAGCTTCCAGCTTTTGTTTACCTACTTAAGCCTCAGCAATGGCGGGCGCCCCCCAGCCTCGCTGCTGCCCTGCGGTTAGATCGCCGCAGACTGCTGTGTTAGCAAGGAGGGAGGCCCGGGGCGTGGGACCCTCCAGGCCAGGCGTGGGGTATATTCTCCTGGTGTGCCCATTATCCCATAGCGCAGTATTGGGGTGGAGTTACCCGATTTTCCAGGTGTTGTGTGTCTCAGTTCCCCTGGTTAGAAAAGGGATTCCTTCCCCTTGCGCTTCCCAGGTGAGGCGATGCCTCGCCCTGGTTCAGCTCTCGCTGGTCGGGCCACAACAGCTGACCAGCACCGATTATCCGCACTCACTAGTGAGATGACCCCAGTACCTCAGTTCAAAATGCAGAAATCACCGGTCTTCTGTGTCCTTCGCTGGGAGTTGGAGACTGTTTTCAGCCATCTTGCAAATGCTTTTCTTTGTTCTCCATTTGCTTTAGATCTTCCATCCTTTATTTTGAGCCACATTTCATGTGATGGGTCTCTGAATACAGCAGACTGATGGGTCTGATGCTTATCCAGTTTGCCAGTCTGTGTCTTTTAATTGGAGCATTTAGTCCATTAACATTTAAGGTTAATATTGTTATGTGTGAACTTAATCCTGCCATTATGATATTAACTGGTTATTTTGCTCATTAGTTGATTTACATTTTCTTGTTTTAAATGCTGGTACTTTGTTCTTTCCATGTTTAGGGCTTCCTTCAGGGTCTCTTGTAAGGCAGGCCTGGTGGTGACAAATCTCTAAGCATTTGCTTATCTGTAAAGGATTTTATTTCTCCTTCACTGATGAAACTTAGTTTGGCTGGATATGAAATTCTGGGTTTAAAATTTTCTTTAAGAACGTTGAATATTCCCACTCTTCTGGCTTGTAGAGTTTCTGCCGAGATTTACTGTTAGTCTGATGGGCTTCCCTTTGTGGGTAACCTGACCTTTCTCTCTGGCTGCCCTTAAGATTTTTTTCCTTCATTTCAACTTTGGTGAATCTGGCAATTATGTGTCTTGGAGTTGCCCTTCTGGAGGAGTATCTTTGTCTTCTCTGTATTTCCTGAATTTGAATGTTGGCCTGCCCTACTAGGTTGGGGAAGTTCTCCTGGATGATATCCTGAAGAGTGTTTTCAAACTTGTTTCCATTCTCCTCACTTTCAGGCACCCCAATCAGACGTAGATTTGGTCTTTTACATAATCCCATACTTTGCAGGCTTTGTTCATTTCTTTCTTCTTTTCTTTTTGGTTTCTCTTCTCGCTTCATTTCATTCATTTGATCCTCAATCAGTGATACTCTTTTCCAGTTGATCGAGTCAGACAGTTTGTGCATTTGTCATGTATTTCTTCATGGTTTTCATCTCTGTCATGTCGTTTATGACCTTCTCTGCATTAATTAGTCTAGCTGTCAATTCTTCCACCTTTTTTCAAGATTTTGTTTTGTGCTGGCAAACTCCTTTAGCTCTGAGAAGTTTGATGGACTGAAGCCTTCTCTTCTCATCAAAGTCATTCTCTGACCAGGTTTGATCCGAAATGGCACTTCAGAGATGCTTTTGTTTTTGAATTCTTCTGCCCTGCTTTTCCCCATCTTTGTGGTTTTATCTGTCTCTGGTCTTTGATGATGGTGACGCACTAATGGGGTTTGCATAGGTGTCCTTCCTGTTTGATAATTTCCTTCTGACAGTCAGAACCCTCAGCTATAGGTCTGTTGGAGATTGCTTGAGGTCCACCAGACCCTGTTTGCCTGGGTATCAGCAGCAGAGTTGCAGAAAATAGAATATTGCTGAACAGCGAGTGTACCTGTCTGATTCTTACTTGAAGCTTCCTCTCAGGTGTACTCCACCCAGTGCGGTGTGTGTCAGACTGCAGTGATGTCTAGTTAGCTCTCAGGGTCAGGGACCCACTTGAGCAGGCAGTCTGTCCCTTCTCAGATCTCAACCTCTGTGTTGGGAGATCCACTGCTCTTCAAAGTTGTCAGACAGAGTCATTTCAGTAAAGCTTCATATTTTTTTAGCTGAATGTCCCAGACGGACTCAGAGTCAGGCAGGTTTTCTGAGCTGCTGTGAGCTCCACAGTTGGAGCTTCGGCTTTGTTTACCTACTTAAGCCTCAGCAATGGCGATGTCGCTGCTGTGCGGTTAGATCGCCACAGACTGCTGTGTTAGAAGGATAGGCTCCATCAAACCTAGCTTTATATTCTTGTGCTAGCCTACAGTATTGTGGAGAGATTTTCCAGGTGTTGTGTGTCTCAGTTCTCCTGGTTAGGAAAAGGATTTTCTTTCACTTCCCAGGTTATTTTCTTCACCAGCTGAGGGCTGCAACAGCTGACCAAAGAACGATTTACTACTATGAGATGAATACAGTTGATAATGCAGAAATCAGTTGCCTTCAAAAGCTTTCTTCTTTTCTCAGACGTTTCCTTTCACACAATCTCTGGTGTCACTTAATATCCCTTCACAATTTCCTGAAAAACCGATTTTCCAAATGGTCCACTTAGGGTAAACTTTAACACTGAAATGAATGCACACGTCAGAGAGCAGTTTCTTGGAATGCTTTTTTCTGGGTTTCATTTCCAGATATTTCAGTTTTCACCAGAGTCTTCCATACGCTGCAAAATATCTCTCTTTCACTTTTACACGAACGGTTTTCAAACACTGCCTTTTGAGAAAAGAGTTGTAACTCCCTGAGTGGAATGCAGATATCACAAAGCAGTTTCCCAGAAAGTTTCTCTCCAATTTTTATCTGAAGATATCTCCTGTTTCCCAATCAGCCTGTATATGCTCTCGAATGTCCCTTCGTGAATCTGCCCATGATGCAGTTTCAAAACTGCGTCATAGAAAGACAGTTTCATTTATGTGAGATGAATAGATATGTCTGTCACAAACCAGTTTCACAGACAGTTTCTTTCCACTTTTTGTCTGAGGATACTTTCTTTTCCACCATAGCAGTAATTATACTCCTGAATGTCCCTGGTAGCTATTTCTGCCAATGGGATTCCATAAACCCCTATGAGATGAAAGGTTAAATCTGTGTGGGAAATGTATACATCACAGCATTCTCAATCTCTCAGTATCTATCTGAAGATAGTTTTCACCATTAGTCTCAAAGCACTACCGAGTACCCCTTAGCTGACTCACGTAAAACAGTGTTAGGATGCTCCTCAATGATATCTGAAGCTTATCTGTTCGAGTGGACTTGATATGACCTGTAGCAGTTTAACAGAATGTTTCCTTCTGGTTTGTATCGGAGGATATTTCTTTTTCATTATATTCTTAGGAGTGTTTCCAAATGTTGTTTCTCAGGTTCCACAGAAACAGTGATTTCAATCTGCTCAACCCAAAGAATGATGTAACTTTAAGAGATGAATGCACTCATCACAAAACAGTTGGTCCACAAGCTTCCCTCCAGTTTTCATCGGAAGTCGTTTCCTTACTCACCACAAGCCCAGGGGCACCTGTTAATAACACCCCAAAGATTCCTCAAAAACAGATTTTCCAAACTGGGAAATGTAGTGAAACTTTAAATCTCTGAAATGAATGCACACGTCTGAGAGAATTTTCTTGAATGCTTCTTTCTGGGTTTTAGTTCAGGATACTTCGCTTTTCGTGATAGTTTCAATGCACTGCAAAGTATCACTTTTTCACTTTCAGAAGAACCTTATTCAAACACTGCCTTATGATGAAAGCGGTATAACTCCCTCAGTGGAATGCACACACCACAAAGCAGTTTCTCAGAAAGCTTCTCTCCAGTTTTTGTCTGAAGATATCTCCTTTTACACCATATGCCTGAATGTGCTCCCAAATGTCCCTTCGTGAATCTCTTCATGACACAGTTTCAACACTGTATAATATACAGAAATTTTTCTCTATGTGAGATGAATAGAAATATCTATCACATAGCAGTTTCACAGAAAACTTCTTTCCAGTTTTTTTCTGAGTAGATTTCCTTTTTCACCATAGCCGTCCATGTACTCTCGAGTGTCCCCTGTAGCGTTTTCTCCAAATGGGATTCCGCAGTACTCTATGAGAAGAAAACTATAACTGTATGAGTGGAATTCACACGGCACAAAGCAGCTCCTGATATAGCTACAGAGGACATTCAAGAGTATATTTACTGCTATGGTGGAAAAGGAAATATCCTCAGACAGGAACTGGAAGAAACTTTCTGTGAAATTGCTTTGTGTCTGATATGTCTATTCATATCACATAGATGAAAATAACTTTCTATTACGCAGTTTTTAAACTGCATCATGGACGGATTCACGAAGGGACATTCGGGAACATATAGAGGGTGTTGGAGAAATAGGAGATATCTTCAGATAACAATTGGAGAGAAACATTCTGAGAAACTGCTTTGTGATGTCTGCATTCCACTGACGGAGTTATACTTCCTTTCTCACAAGGCAGTGTTTGAACATTGTTCCTGTCAAAGTGAAAAAGAGATATTTTGCAGCGCATTGAAGACTATGGCCAAAATTGAAATATCCTGAAATAAAACCCAGAAAAAGCTTTCCAAGAAACTGCTCTGACGTGTGCATTCATTTCAGAGAGTTAAAGCTTACACTAAGTCGCCCAGTTTGGAAACTCTGTCTATGAGGAAATTGTGAAGGAATATTAAGTGACACCCTGAGGCTTGTGGTGAGAAAGGAAACGTCTTCATGAAAACTGAGAGAATTTTCAGAGCAACTGCTTTGTGATGTGTATTCATCTCATAGAGTTAAATCATTCTTTGGATTGAGCAGTTTGAAATCACTGTTTCTGTGGAACCTGAGAAAGGACATTTGGGAATGCTCTTAATAATATGCTGAAAAGAAATACCATCCGATAAAACCAGAAGGAAACTTTCTGTGAAACTGCTCTAGGTCTCTGAATTCCACTGCACAGTTAAGCTTCTGTTTTCATTGAGCAGTATTCTAACAATGTTTTAGGTTAATCAGCTAAGGATACAGGAGTGATTTGAGGCTTCAGAAAACGGAAATATCTTCAGATAGATACTGGAGGAAGATTTGAGGAGCTGCTTTGTGACGTGTGCATTCCACTCACAGAGTTATACTTTTCTCATAGAGGAATGGAAATCCTGGAGAAAAGCTACCAGGGACATTCTGTATATGAAAGGCTATGGTGAAAAGGAAATATCCTCAGAAAAAACTGGAAAGAAGCTTTCTGTGAAACTGCTTTGTGATAGATATGTCTATTCATTTCACATGGATAAATTTCTTCTATTACACAATTTTGAAAGTTGCCTGGATGGATTGAAGGGACTCAGACATTCAGGCTGGTGAAAAGGAGATATCTTCAGATAAAACTGGAGAAGCTTTCTGAGAAACTGCTTTGAGATGTGTGCATTCCACTCAGGATTTATACCTCTTTCTCATAAGGCAGTGTTTGAACACTGTTCTGTAAAACTGAAAAGTGATATTTTGCAGCATTGAAGACTATGGTGAAAAGTGAAATATCCTGAAATAAAACCCAGAAAAAGCTTTCCAAGAAACTGCTCTGACGTGTACATTCATTTCAGAGGGTTAAAGCTTACACTAAGTCGCCCAGTTTGGAAACTCTGTCTTTGAGGAATCTGTGAAGGATATTAAGTGACACTGAGGCTTGTGGTGAGAAAGGAAACGTCTTCCATGAAAACTGAGAGAAATTTTCAGAGCAACTGCTTTGTGATGTGTATTCATCTCATAGAGTTAAATCATTCTTTGGATTGAGCAGTTTTAAATCACTGTTTCTGTGAACCTGAGAAAGGACATTTGGGAATGCTCTTAATATGCTGAAAAGAAATACCTCCGATAAACAGAAGGAAACTTTCTGTGAAACTGCTCTAGGTCTCTTGAATTCCACTCACAGTTAAGCTTCTGTTTTCATTGAGCAAAATTCTAACAATGTTTT
This sequence comes from Colobus guereza, assembly GCA_030247045.1. Lineage (NCBI taxonomy): Eukaryota > Metazoa > Chordata > Mammalia > Primates > Cercopithecidae > Colobus > Colobus guereza. The sequence goes on along the minus strand of CM058080.1, from coordinate 34,433,015 downwards.
AGGTTAATCAGCTAAGGATACAGGAGTGATTTGAGGCTTCTGGTGAAAAGGAAATATCTTCAGATAAAACTGGAGAGAAGCTTTCTGAGAAACTGCTTTGTGATGTGCATTCCACTCAGGAGTTATACTTTTCTCATAGAGGAATGGAAATCCTGGAGAAAAGCTACCAGGGACATTCGTGTATATGAAAGGCTATGGTGAAAAGGAAATATCCTCAGAAAAAACTGGAAAGAAGCTTTCTGTGAAACTGCTTGTGATAGATATGTCTATTCATTTCACATGGATAAAATATTCTTCTATTACGCAGTTTTGAAACTGCATCATGGACGGATTCACGAAGGGACATTCGGGAACAGGCTGGTGAAAAGGAGATATCTTCAGATAAAACTGGAGAGAAGCTTTCTGAGAAACTGCTTTGAGATGTGTGCATTCCACTCAGGATTTATACCTCTTTCTCATAAGGCAGTGTTTGAACACTGTTCCTGTAAAACTGAAAAGTGATATTTTGCAGCATTGAAGACTATGGTGAAAAGTGAAATATCCTGAAATAAAACCCAGAAAAAGCTTTCCAAGAAACTGCTCTGACGTGTGCATTCATTTCAGAGAGTTAAAGCTTACACTATTGCCCAGTTTGGAAACTCTGTCTTTGAGGAATCTGTGAAGGGATATTAAGGCCCTGGGCTTGTGGTGAGAAAGGAAACGTCTTCATGAAAACTGAGAGAAATTTTCAGAGCAACTGCTTTGTGATGTGTGTATTCATCTCAGAGTTAAATCATTCTTTGATTGAGCAGTTTGAAATCACTGTTTCTGTGGAACCTGAGAAGGACATTTGGGAATGCTCTTAAGAATATGTGAAAAGAAATACCTCCAATAAAAAGAGAAGGAAACTCTGTGAAACTGCTCTAGGTCATGTGAATTCCACTGCACAGTTAAGCTTCAGTTTTCATTGAGCAGTATTCTAACACTCTTTAGGTGAGTCAGCTAAGGATACAGGAGTGATTTGAGGCTTCTGGTGAAAAGGAAATATCCTCAGACAAACTGGAAGAAACTTTCTGTGAAACTGCTCTAGGTCATGTGAATTCCATTCATAGAGTTATAGTTTTTCTCATAGTATTACAATCCGTTTGGAGAAAAGCTACCAGGGACATTTGAGAGTATGGATAGCTATGGTGAAAAGGAAATATCTTCAGATAAAACTGGAGAGAAGCTTTCTGAGAAACTGCTTTGTGATAGATATGTCTATTCATCTCACATAGATAAAACTTTCTTTCTATTACAGTTTTGAAACTGCATCATGGACAGATTCACGAAGGACATTTGGGAGCACATTCAGGCCTGTGAAAAGGAGATATCTTCAGATAAAACTGGAGAGAAGCTTTCTGAGAAACTGCTTTGATGTGTGCATTCCACTCAGGAGTTATACCTCTTTTCTCATAAGGCAGTGTTTGAACACTGTTCCTGTAAAACTGAAAAGTGATATTTTGCAGCATTGAAGACTATGGTGAAAAGTGAAATATCCTGAAATAAAACAAAGAAGTTCAAGAAACTGCTCTCTGACGTGTGCATTCATTTCAGAGAGTTAAAGCTTACACTATATTGCCCAGTTTGGAAACTCTGTCTTTGAGGAATCTGTGAAGGATATTAAGTGGCCTGAGGCTTGTGGTGAGAAAGGAAACGTCTTCCGATGAAAACTGGAGAGAAGCTTTCTGAGAAACTGCTTTGTGATGTGTATTCATCTCATAGAGTTAAATCATTCTTTGGATTGAGCAGTTTGAAATCACTGTTTCTGTGGAACCTGAGAAAGGACATTTGGGAACACTCTTAAGAATATGCTGAAAAGAAATCCTCATAAAACCAGAAGGAAACTTCTGTGAAACTGCTTTGATGTGTGCATTCCACTCACAGTTAAGCTTCTGTTTTCATTGAGCAGTATTCTAACACTTTTAGGTGAGTCAGCTAAGGATACTGGAGCACTTTGAGGCTTGGTGAAAAGAAATATCTTCAGATAAAACTGGAGAGAAGCTTTCTGAGAAACTGCTTTGTGATGTGTGCATTCACTCACAGAGTTATACCTCTTTTCTCATAAGGCAGTGTTTGAACACTGTTCCTGTAAAACTGAAAAGTGATATTTTGCAGCATTGAAGACTATGGTGAAAAGGAAATATCCTCAGACAAAACTGGAAGAAACTTTCTGTGAAACTGCTTGTGATAGATATGTCTATTCATCTCACATAGATAAACTTCTTTCTATTACAGTTTTGAAACTGCATCATGGACAGATTCATGAAGGGACATTTGGGAGCACATTCAGGCCTGTGGGGAAATAGGAGATATCTTCAGATAAAACTGGAGAGAAGCTTTCTGAGAAACTGCTTTGTGATGTGTGCATTCCACTCAGGAGTTATACCTCTTTCTCACAAGGCAGTGTTTGAACACTGTTCCTGTAAAACTGAAAAGTGATATTTTGCAGCATTGAAGACTATGGTGAAAAGTGAAATATCCTGAAATAAAACCAGAAAGAAGCATTCCAAGAAACTGCTCTCTGACGTGTGCATTCATTTCAGAGTTAAAGCTTACACTACATTGCCCAGTTTGGAAACTCTGTCTTTGAGGAATCTGTGAAGGATATTAAGTGGCCTGAGGCTTGTGGTGAGAAAGGAAACGTCTTCCGATGAAAACTGGAGAAGCTTTCAGAGCAACTGCTTTGTGATGTGTATTCATCTCATAGAGTTAAATCATTCTTTGGATTGAGCAGTTTGAAATCACTGTTTCTGTGGAACCTGAGAAAGGACATTTGGGAACACTCTTAAGAATATGCTGAAAAGAAATACCTCCGATAAAACCAGAAGGAAACTTTCTGTGAAACTGCTCTAGGTCACGTGAAGTCCACTCACACAGTTAAGCTTCTGTTTTCATTGAGCAGTATTCTAACACTGTTTTAGGTTAGTCAGCTAAGGATACTGGAGCTTTGAGGCTTATGGTGAAAAGGAAATATCTTCAGATAGATACTGGAGAGAAGATTTGAGGAGCTGCTTTGTGATGTGTGCATTCCACTCACAGAGTTATACTTTTCTTCTCATAGAGGATTGGGAATCCTGTTTGGAGAAAAGCTACCAGGGACATTCGGGAGTATATGGATGGCTATGGTGAAAAGGAAATATCCTCAGACAAAACTGGAAAGAAGCTTTCTGTGAAACTGCTTTGTGATAGATATGTCTATTCATCTCACATAGATAAAACTTTCTTTCTATTATGCAGTTTTGAAACTGCATCATGGACGGATTCATGAAGGGACATTTGGAGCACATTCAGGCCTGTGGGGAAATAGGAGATATCTTCAGATAAAACTGGAGAGAAGCTTTCTGAGAAACTGCTTTGTGATGTGCATTCCACTCAGGGAGTTATACCTCTTTTCTCATAAGGCAGTGTTTGAACACTGTTCCTGTAAAACTGAAAAGTGATATTTTGCAGTGCATTGAAGACTATGGCAAAAGTGAAATATCCTGAAATAAAACCAGAAAGAAGCATTCCAAGAAACTGCTCTCTGACGTGCATTCATTTCAGAGAGTTAAAGCTTACACTACATTGCCCAGTTTGGAAACTCTGTCTTTGAGGAATCTGTGAAGGATATTAAGTGCCCTGAGGCTTGTGGTGAGAAAGGAAACGTCTTCCGATGAAAACTGGAGAAGCTTTCTGAGAAACTGCTTTGTGATGTGTGTATTCATCTCATAGAGTTAAATCATTCTTTGATTGAGCAGTTTGAAATCACTGTTTCTGTGGAACCTGAGAAAGGACATTTGGGAATGCTCTTAAGAATATGCTGAAAAGAAATACCTCTGATAAAAACCAGAAGGAAACTTTCTGTGAAACTGCTTTGTGACATGTGCATTCCACTCAGGGAGTTATACCTCTTTTCTCATAAGGCAGTGTTTGAACACTGTTCCTGTAAAACTGAAAAGTGATATTTTGCAGCATTGAAGACTATGGTGAAAAGGAAATATCTTCAGATAGATACTGGAGAGAAGATTTCTGAGGAGCTGCTTTGTGACATGTGCATTCCACTCACAGAGTTATACTTTTCTCATAGAGGATTGGGAATCCGTTTGGAGAAAAGCTACCAGGGACATTCGGGAGTATATGGATGGCTATGGTGAAAAGGAAATATCCTCAGACAAAACTGGAAAGAAGCTTTCTGTGAAACTGCTTGTGATAGATATGTCTATTCATCTCACATAGATAAAACTTTCTTTCTATTATGCAGTTTTGAAACTGCATCATGGACGGATTCATGAAGGGACATTTGGAGCACATTCAGGCCTGTGGGGAAATAGGAGATATCTTCAGATAAAACTGGAGAGAAGCTTTCTGAGAAACTGCTTTGTGATGTCTGCATTCCACTCAGGGAGTTATACCTCTTTTCTCATAAGGCAGTGTTTGAACACTGTTCCTGTAAAACTGAAAAGTGATATTTTGCAGCATTGAAGACTATGGCAAAAGTGAAATATCCTGAAATAAAACCCAGAAAGAAGCATTCCAAGAAACTGCTCTCTGACGTGCATTCATTTCAGAGTTAAAGCTTACACTACGTTGCCCAGTTTGGAAACTCTGTCTTTGAGGAATCTGTGAAGGATATTAAGTGCCCTGAGGCTTGTGGTGAGAAAGGAAACGTCTTCCGATGAAAACTGGAGAGAAGCTTTTGGAGCAACTGCTTTGTGATGTGTGTATTCATCTCATAGAGTTAAATCATTCTTTGGATTGAGCAGTTTGAAATCACTGTTTCTGTGGAACCTGAGAAAGGACATTTGGGAATGCTCTAAGAATATGCTGAAAAGAAATATCCTGAAATAAAACCAGAAGGAAACTTCTGTGAAACTGCTCTAGGTCACGTGAAGTCCACTCACACAGTTAAGCTTCTGTTTTCATTGAGCAGTATTCTAACACTGTTTTAGGTTAGTCAGCTAAGGATACTGGGAGCTTTGAGGCTTATGGTGAAAAGGAAATATCTTCAGATAGATACTGGAGAGAAGATTTCTGAGGAGCTGCTTTGTGATGTGTGCATTCCACTCACAGAGTTATACTTTTCTCATAGAGGATTGGGAATCCTGTTTGGAGAAAAGCTACCAGGGACATTCGGGAGTATATGGATGGCTATGGTGAAAAGGAAATATCCTCAGACAAAACTGGAAAGAAGCTTTCTGTGAAACTGCTTTGTGATAGATATCTATTCATCTCATAGAGTTAAATCATTCTTTGATTGAGCAGTTTGAAATCACTGTTTCTGTGGAACCTGAGAAAGGACATTTGGGAGCACATTCAGGCCTGTGGGGAAATAGGAGATATCTTCAGATAAAACTGGAGAGAAGCTTTCTGAGAAACTGCTTTGTGATGTGTGCATTCCACTCAGGGAGTTATACCTCTTTTCTCATAAGACAGTGTTTGAACACTGTTCCTGTAAAACTGAAAAGTGATATTTTGCAGTGCATTGAAGACTATGGTGAAAAGTGAAATATCCTGAAATAAAACCCAGAAAGAAGCATTCAAGAAACTGCTCTCTGACGTGTGCATTCATTTCAGAGAGTTAAAGCTTACACTACGTTGCCCAGTTTGGAAACTCTGTCTTTGAGGAATCTGTGAAGGATATTAAGTGGCCCTGGGCTTGTGGTGAGAAAGGAAACGTCTTCCGATGAAAACTGAGAGAAGCTTTGAGCAACTGCTTTGTGATGTGTATTCATCTCATAGAGTTAAATCATTCTTTGATTGAGCAGTTTGAAATCACTGTTTCTGTGGAACCTGAGAAAGGACATTTGGGAACGCTCTTAAGAATATGCTGAAAAGAAATACCTCCAATAAAAACCAGAAGGAAACTCTGTGAAACTGCTCTAGGTCACGTGAAGTCCACTCACAGTTAAGCTTCTGTTTTCATTGAGCAGTATTCTAACACTGTTTTAGGTTAGTCAGCTAAGGATACTGGGAGCTTTGAGGCTTATGGTGAAAAGGAAATATCTTCAGATAGATACTGGAGAAGATTTGAGGAGCTGCTTTGTGATGTGCATTCCACTCACAGAGTTATACTTTTCTTCTCATAGAGATTGGGGAATCCTGTTTGGAGAAAAGCTACCAGGGACATTTGGGAGTATATGGATGGCTATGGTGAAAAGGAAATATCCTCAGACAAAACTGGAAAGAAGCTTTCTGTGAAACTGCTTGTGATAGATATCTATTCATCTCACATAGATAAAACTTTCTTTCTATTACACAGTTTTGAAACTGCATCATGGACAGATTCACGAAGGGACATTAGGAGCACATTCAGGCCTGTGGGGAAATAGGAGATATCTTCAGATAAAACTGGAGAAGCTTTCTGAAACTGCTTTGTGTGTGCATTCCACTCAGGAGTTATACCTCTTTTCTCATAAGGCAGTGTTTGAACACTGTTCCTGTAAAACTGAAAAGTGATATTTTGCAGCATTGAAGACTATGGAAAAGTGAAATATCCTGAAATAAAACCCAGAAAGAAGCATTCCAAGAAACTGCTCTCTGACGTGTGCATTCATTTCAGAGAGTTAAAGCTTACACTACGTTGCCCAGTTTGGAAACTCTGTCTTTGAGGAATCTGTGAAGGATATTAAGTGGCCCTGGGCTTGTGGTGAGAAAGGAAACGTCTTCCAATGAAAACTGGAGAGAAGCTTTGAGCAACTGCTTTGTGATGTGTATTCATCTCATAGAGTTAAATCATTCTTTGGATTGAGCAGTTTGAAATCACTGTTTCTGTGGAACCTGAGAAAGGACATTTGGGAATGCTCTAAGAATATGCTGAAAAGAAATACCTCTGATAAAACCAGAAGGAAACTTTCTGTGAAACTGCTCTAGGTCACGTGAAGTCCACTCACAGTTAAGCTTCTGTTTTCATTGAGCAGTATTCTAACACTGTTTTAGGTTAGTCAGCTAAGGATACTGGAGCGCTTTGAGGCTTATGGTGAAAAGGAAATATCTTCAGATAGATACTGGAGAGAAGATTTCTGAGGAGCTGCTTTGTGACATGTGCATTCCACTCACAGAGTTATACTTTTCTTCTCATAGAGGATTGGGAATCCTGTTTGGAGAAAAGCTACCAGGGACATTCGGGAGTATATGGATGGCTATGGTGAAAAGGAAATATCCTCAGACAAAACTGGAAAGAAGCTTTCTGTGAAACTGCTTGTGATAGATATGTCTATTCATCTCATAGAGTTAAATCATTCTTTGGATTGAGCAGTTTGAAATCACTGTTTCTGTGGAACCTGAGAAAGGACATTTGGGAGCACATTCAGGCCTGTGGGGAAATAGGAGATATCTTCAGATAAAACTGGAGAGAAGCTTTCTGAAACTGCTTTGTGATGTGCATTCCACTCAGGAGTTATACCTCTTTTCTCATAAGGCAGTGTTTGAACACTGTTCCTGTAAAACTGAAAAGTGATATTTTGCAGCATTGAAGACTATGGCAAAAGTGAAATATCCTGAAATAAAACCCAGAAAGAAGTTCCAAGAAACTGCTCTCTGACGTGTGCATTCATTTCAGAGAGTTAAAGCTTACACTACATTGCCCAGTTTGGAAACTCTGTCTTTGAGGAATCTGTGAAGGATATTAAGTGGCCCTGGGCTTGTGGTGAGAAAGGAAACGTCTTCCAATGAAAACTGGAGAGAAGCTTTGGAGCAACTGCTTTGTGATGTGTGTATTCATCTCATAGAGTTAAATCATTCTTTGATTGAGCAGTTTGAAATCACTGTTTCTGTGGAACCTGAGAAAGACATTTGGGAACGCTCTTAAGAATATGCTGAAAAGAAATACCTCCAATAAAAACCAGAAGGAAACTCTGTGAAACTGCTCTAGGTCACGTGAAGTCCACTCACACAGTTAAGCTTCTGTTTTCATTGAGCAGTATTCTAACACTGTTTTAGGTTAGTCAGCTAAGGGATACTGGAGCGCTTTGAGGCTTATGGTGAAAAGGAAATATCTTCAGATAGATACTGGAGAGAAGATTTCTGAGGAGCTGCTTTGTGACGTGTGCATTCCACTCAGAGTTATACTTTTCTTCTCATAGAGGATTGGGGAATCCGTTTGGAGAAAAGCTACCAGGGACATTCAGAGTATATGGATGGCTATGGTGAAAAGGAAATATCCTCAGAAAAACTGGAAAGAAGCTTTCTGTGAAACTGCTTTGTGATAGATATGTCTATTCATCTCACATAGATAAAACTTTCTTTCTATTACGCAGTTTTGAAACTGTCATGGACAGATTCGAAGGGACATTTGGGAGCACATTCAGGCCTGTGGGAAATAGGAGATATCTTCAGATAAAACTGGAGAGAAGCTTTCTGAGAAACTGCTTTGTGATGTGTGCATTCCACTCAGGAGTTATACCTCTTTTCTCATAAGGCAGTGTTTGAACACTGTTCCTGTAAAACTGAAAAAGTGATATTTTGCAAC
>CM058080.1:34383743-34424048 GCA_030247045.1 Colobus guereza | reverse complement strand
ACAAAGCTGTTTCTCAGAAAACTTCTCTAAGTTTTTGTCCGGCAATATCTCCTTTTACACCGTGCGCCTGAATGTGCTCCCAAATGTCCCTTCGCGAATCTGTCCATGACGCAGTTTCAAAACTGCGTAATATAAAGAAAATTTTCTCTATGTGAGATGAATAGACATATCTATCAGATAGCAGTGTCACAGAAAGCTTCTTTCCAGTATTTGTCTGAGTATATTTCCTCTTTCACCATAGCCGTCCATATGCTCTCGAATGTCCCCTGGTAGCGTTTTCTCCAAATGGGATTCCACAATACTCTATGAGAAGAAAACTATAACTCTATGAGTGGAATTCACACGTCACAAACCATCTCCTCAGATATCTTCTCTCCAGTATCTTTCTGAAGATGTTTTCGTTTTCACTGTAAGCCTCAAAGTGCTCCCGAGTATCCCTTAGTTGACTCACCTAAAAGAGTGTTAGAACACTGCTCAATGAAAACAGAAGCTTAACTGTGATAGTTGTATTCACGTGACCTAGAGCAGTATCACAGAGTGTTTCCTCTTCTTTTTTATTGGAAAATGTTTCTTTTTCACATATTCTTGAGAGCGTTCCCAAATGTCTCTGCTCAGGTTCCACAGAAACAGAATTGCAAACTGCTCAAGCCAAGGAACGATTTAACTCTATGAGACGATTACACACATCACAAAGCAGTTGCTCTGAAAACTTCTCTGCAGTTTTCATTGGAAGACGTTTCCTTTCTCACCACAAGTCCAGGGGAAACACTTAATATCCCTTCACAAATTCCTCAAAAATTCAAACTCCTCACCATGCTCTACAAATCCCCATATGATCTAGCTTTTGTCCACTTCTCCAAATTATATCTGACCATCCTCACCTTCCTTTGCCTTACCAAATAATTTGTCTTTTCCACTTTGTCTCAAATACACAAAGCTCACCTTACCTCAGGAACTTACAAACTCATATTGTTCTGCCTGGAGTAATTTCTTCCCAACTTTTCCATGATTCTCTTTCACACTTTATCCAGGGATCTGTTAAAGATTCATGTCTGACAGAATTCTTCCCTAAGCAAGTACAAAAATGATGTCCTTGTACCTGACCACGTGGCCTTCCTTTCCTCTTAATCCATGACCCTTTTAAATTTTCTATATAGCATTATAATACTATTATTTGAATAACTACATTGTGAGCTATTACATTGGACTAGGCCGTGGAGGTATAGCAATGAACAAATGAAAACAAAAGAAAAAAGATGCAAACTCTACCTTCACAAGCAATATATTCTAATCTCTAGAGAGAAAACAAGAACCAAAAATAGTATTTAAAAATTCATGATGTGTTAGAAATGAAAACAATTTCTATTTGGCATTGCAATTTATCAGAAATACTTCAAGTTTTCTTGGACCTATTGGGTCACTGGGGCAAGATCATAGAACTATTTGTGTTATGTATTTTAATTTGACTGACTTCTTTTGCTTTGGAGTTCACTCAAAAGTGAAAGAATCTGGGGTCACTAAGGAAATGAATCTGAGCAGCACATTCCAGTGTGATATTTATTGCTTCCAAAGGTCAAAGAGGTCCATCAAGCATTGCTCCCCACTGTTCAAAAAGCAGTGCTACAGGATGTAAGAACCAATAAATTATCTTTTATCTGGAGTAGAATTCCTAAAACATTCCAACAGCTGAACACCCAGAAATTCTAAAGTGTAATATATCTGTCAGTCTCTGTCTTCTGTAGATTTTACCAAAATATATAGGGCACCCACTGCTTGTTAACTTCATTTTATAATTAGCATGATACAATCACACTAATAGGTGATCATGGTACTTCATAGAATTATATGTATATATGTTTAACTCCTTATGGGCAAAACTGACATGTCACCTTACAATTTACACATTTCTGTGATTATATGGCAAAAAAAAAAGGTCTCATATAAAAACTTCCAAAAATACTTTATTTGACTGTAGAAAAATAAATTCCTAGATAAATATCTGTATACTATGTGCCAGATATATTTACTCAAACACACTGAAACATAGCTAAACACATATGGAGGAGGAGTTAAATATGTTTAAGAAGATCCAATAAACTTATGCATTTCTGTCTTTTGCAACGGCAAAAGAAAAATAACAATACATGATACTTTGCACATACTTGATAGTGGCACTATTGGCTGAAGTTTTCTCAGACATTTAGGAGGAGTTTTCATTTACTATTTTGGTAGAAAAAGAGAGATTCCAGGGCTTCTAGTTGACTCTTTCTAACCATGAATTAGAAAGGGAATGTGTAGATTCTGTAAGTTGCTAAGCAAAATAATTCTAGCTCTACATTCGGTAACTGAGTACATAAGCACAACATTCAGAATCAAGTGGATGCACCTTGAACTGGACTTAAAAGTTACATTAATTGCCAGAACCCTGTTAAACATCTCTATGGGCTGACTGACAGTGATATAGCAGCTTCTCACATATTTGTGTTAGCTAGGGAGTTTCCAGTAATAATTGATTTTTCTAAGTAGTTCCCAATCTCCCATGTATAATTACTATGACAATTCACCTTAGATATCTTTAAAGTCCAGAAGGAGTATTTCCAGCAGACCTCTTATGTTCTCACGTGATTCTTCCTAATGATAATATCCTTAAGTTTCATTCAGGAAGCTTTAGGACTATATAATAGTTGAAATCTAAGAACTGGGTGAGACACCATGGTGATAGTTCAAGTCTGGAATATCTTCGCAATGTAACTGTATATAAAGCCCCTTCCTCAATTATACATTTGACACATAGTAGGACCTTTGTAGTTAGCCTGGTAGTTTTTGAAAATCTGTAATCTATTCTTCCCAAAGTTTTTGAATGTCTTCTCAAGGAATACTTGTTATTTCAAACTTATTTAGCTTTTGTTTGCTCTGGGATAGGGCTTTCAATCAACAACACAGTAAATATAATTACTAGTAATGTATGAGCAACCATAGGGGTCAGCAAACTACAACCTGAATGTCAAACTCAGCCCACTCCCTGTTTTTATAAATAAAGTTTTATTGGACCTTACAGATAACTTTATGTATTATCTATAACTCTTTTCTGACTACAATGGCAATGTTGAATAGTTACGACAGGAATAATTTGGTCTCTAAAGCTTAAATATTTACTATGTGGTCTTTTGCAGAGAAGAATTATCCACCCCTTAAATAGTGCATTGACTTCAGAATGTCCAGTATAAATATGCATATCTCTTCTCATGCTATGTTGTGTCCTTAAGGCTCTAAAACCCCCAGGATTTCTTCCCATAGACATTCTTGACATTTTTAGTAATATCATCTAGCAAAATCTTGCAATTATTTTGCCATGAGACATAATAATTCATATGTCTGCTCCACTTCAACTACTCTCAAGCAAACAGAAGCTAATTGGAGTCTAAAAGGAACCATGAAATGAGGCCATGGTGAGGGCTGAAGAGTAAGGACATGCCCAGCAAGTCCTTTCCCAAGGTGTGTTATTGTAGAGCATTTAAGCAACATAAAAGCAGACACATGGGGGAGTGGGAGAGGAATAACTATTGCTGGCAACAGAAATTCAGTGAGGTTTGGGGGTGGGCTCTATTCTGGATGGTCTACCTCCTATATCACTCCATTCCTATTCTCCAGGTCACACACTTTCACAATGATTCCCTGAGTTTCAAATAAAAGGTTGGTGAAGCTGACAATTCAAACAGCATTATAATTCAGCCATCTTTGGACCTGATTTGGGGCTACTTGTGGCACAGCTATGGACAATTCCTACTTATCCGATCATCCCAAGAGTTGAGAAATTAGGGAAAGCAGTTATTATCTTTCTCTAAGGCTGAGTACAATCAGAAGCAATCAGTTTATCCCACAGAGCTTGTATTCCTTATGCCAATGTCATAACTCTAGAAACTGTAAGTATAGATGTATTATATCAGTGACCATAGTTGAAAATTTAAATAATCCTTTCATTACTGTCTGCCAGGGACAGCAAGAATCACATCCTTTCAATACAAGATGAATTATTTTACCCTGGCAATATAATCAGACCAGATAACTAGCCCTGGATTTTTATTTCCTTGAGGCTCCATTGCCTGTAATTATGTTTGGCACCAATTTTTCAGATGATGGGGGTTCTTTTGAAAAAACAAAAACAGAACAAAACAAAACAGGGTCTCACTCTGTTGCCCAGGCTGGAGTGCAGTGGCAGGATCTGGGCTCACTACAACCTTTGCCTCCCCAGTTCAAATGATTATCTTGCCTCGGCCTCCTGAATAGCTGGGATTACAGGCATGCACCACCACACCTGGCTAATTTTTGTATTTTCGTAAAGATGGGATTATGTCATGTTGCCCAGGCTGGTCTCCAACTACTGACCTCAAAGTCATCCTCCCTCCTGGGCATCCGAAAGTGCTAGGATTATAGGCATGAGCCACTGCACCTGGTCTACCAAAAAATTTATTTAACGAAATTTTAAAATCAATGGAAAAAAGAGGAAACTAATTGAAGTAAAAATGGAGTCTACTAAAAGACATTTGGATCTTTGGGTAAGTCATGAAGTCAGTCACAGAAACTACTAAATGGCCACATATCCCAACACGGGAATGTCCCAGTGAGGATCCTACAACTGGCAAGACTACAACTGGAGTCACCACAGCTCACCCTCATGACGCTGGCACTGGAGGTCAAAACATTTTTCATGTCTGGCCTTGAAGTTCAGGTCATTCTGCCATCACTCTTACCAGACAAGATGGATATGTATGGAATTTGCCTCCTATATTGTTCTTTTCTGGATGAGAGTCCCATATTTACAATTTGAAAGACAACATCACTGCAAAATATTTTAGCTATTAAAAAAGAGGCTACAAAAGCAAATTTCTGACTTTTGCTTTGGTGAAAAATGTCATGACATGAGAATTTTTCCAAACATAAATAGGAAGTGTTCAAAATTTGCTGTGTGACTAAAGGTGTGACAAATTTCTCCCATGCCTTTTGAAAAAAAAAAAAGAATTGGGCAATAAGACAGAATTTTGACATCTTTCTAATTGTTTTAGTGTATTTACTCTAGAAACAATAACGTGTTTGCTACTGTTGGGTGAATCATAAAAACTCCACATCTGTTCCTTAAAGAATTTGACATGATCTGTTTCAGTAATTTTTACATAGCGATTGTTGTTCTTCTTTAAAACATCAGTGAGCGTATTGAAATGCAAAAGTCACCGACTCTCTTTCTATGTTACAGAGTCACTTTGATTTCACATTTATTAGAAATAAGTGCTATATTTTCAGTTTCTGTATCAGATTGTATTTACATTCATATGGTTTAAGTACTAATTAAGAAGTTTTTATGTAAATCTAAGGCAAAGTTGCTTAACTCACAGTTAATTCTGTACATATATTCACAAATATATATGTGTATGTACATATTTTTCTTTCTTTAAACATAATGACCAACTAAAACATGTTATTGATCAAAAACTTTTAGCTGTAATCAATTTTAATGGAGGACACAATTATACAAAATAATTGGAGATGAGGGGAGAGTGGATAATTCAGAATGAGTACATTATTTTCTTCTAAAAAAATGCTCTTTCTGTAATGGACTTGTTGGAAATAGAAACCTAAAAAAAAAAAAAAAATTAGGCCATGTTTGACTAATTCTTGGTTGCTATTTATTCCTCTTCTTACCAACTTAATGTGTACTGCAGTATCCAGTCCTTGAATTCTTACAGTAATGAATTAACTTGTCCATATGTAGTGATATTTTGCTAATGGAGCAAAGCAATTCATCTTAAAAAGCATTCAGTTATAATTGTAGATGTGTATATTGACTTAGCTATAAGCCTCAGCTTAGAATATCAGCTCTGACCTATGAGTTGATCAGGACAGGTATATATGGCTTTTGTTTCTTAGTAACTATTTCTCTATCGAATATATTCCCTTCTTTCATGTTTGTATTTTTTGCCTGAAAAAAAAAAAAAAAAACCAATTGGCTGAATAATGTACCTACTACTAGTTATAGGGCAAGTATAATTAGTTAAACCTGAAATTCAATGTTAAAAATGTTTATCATTAGCACAGTTCTTAACAGACCACTAGATTTAAAGGTAGAATATATATGCATATATATGTATGTATTGTATATATTAAAAAGATCCACCCCTGTCCACTTCTATCACATACACCTTCATCTGGATCATTAAATAAACATCTCCTTTGAGTTGAATCATATAAAATGACTGATTTTTAATGTTTTTAACATATATAAAAATCAATTTCTTGTGGTTTGATGTAATAAATCTAAAGCCATAATTATTCCATAGCTATATCATGGTCATCACCTCAAATCAAAAGTGATGTCTTTTTCTACTCGAGTTTTGGCTGCTATAACTGCAGCATTTAGTAACAATTAAAATGTGTGTTTTATAAAATGGGAAATTTAAAAATGTCTCTTTTAAAACACATTCCATTTACTTATTGTCTCTTCCCTGTATTCATTTTTATTGAAAAAGACACATTTCTGTCATTCACCCGATCATCGCCTCCTTCATTTGCTGTGAGTAAGTAAAACGTACTAAGGACAGCCTTTGTGGTGGAGTTAGCCCCCAAGTAAATAATATCTCTGGAAGGCAGTACAATTTTAGGTGACATGTACTTGAAAAAGAAGTAGAAGGAAGACAAGGGAAGTGTAAAATTGAGATTAGTCTAACTTTGATAGTATTTCCTTTCTAGCATGAAACATGAGAAAATAAATTTAGGATAAGTCCCAACAAACAGCTTACACTTAATTCAATCTAGGGACAATTTTCTGTATGGCTGCATTTCAAATATTGCATTTTCTTCCCAGTAGTTTATTCCATTTATATGATTGGTTCAACTATGTCAAAATAATGTTTTCTAACGGGTTTCACTATTTGTTTCTCTTTTACCCATGGAAAAAAAGTGAAATATTATGCATATTTATTCTGGTTATTAATACACAAAATAGTTTGAGAGCAGCTGTCATGATACTCTGAAATCCACATCCCTCCCCACCGCCCTTATCTGCTATCAACTAAAAGACTGTTTTCTTGCTTTTACTTCCGGCCCTTTTTCGCTCACTCAGGACCTTTGCTTACATGTTGACTGAACATCTTCTTACATAGTTTTGTGTTTTTGTTCTCTGCTTTGTGGTGGGATGAACTGGTCATCATTGGTTATAGAGCATCCCATTAAGAACCTAGCCATGGCACTGGCCAGTGTGAATAATTCTCCTCATTGCTGTATTCCAGCTCATGCTGGCCTAATCACAGAGAATCAACTTCTAAAAGCATAGTGAAGTATGTGTAAGAAGCTTCCCAGAAAGTGGCCTTAGACATGATTTACTCCAAATATTTCCATTATTTGTATAATTTTATGTGTATATGAATGACATTATTGATAAAGATTTTTTTATAATTGCTATGATTTAGTTTGCACATGACAATGACAGTACCGTGATATCAGTGTATTTATATGTTATATTTTGGACATTATACAATGCATATGAGTTATCTTACTATTTTATAATTACAAAAATGTGATGCATACCAAAGTGCTTGATGTCCTGTTAAGAAGCTAGAATAGAATAGAAGTAATAGAAATGGTATGCACACTTTCTCCATTTTCACTGCAGCTTATTTTATCCCAAAGGAGAGAAATTAGCTATTTATAGATGAATTGTAATAATTTCAAGTCATCAGATTATTGTATACCTGTTAAGATAATGTCATATAGGAAGAAAAATAAGGCATTCAGAAACTACTAAGAGAGATACATTAAAGCACATGTCAGTACAACTATATAAAAAGAAGTAAACCTTGGCTGAGTGCAGGGGCTCACGCTTATAATCCAAACACTTGAGGAGGCCAACGCGGGAGGATCACTTGAGCTCAAGAGTTTCAGATCAGCCTGGGCAACAGAGATTCAGTCTCTAAAAAATAATTAAAATTAAAAAGTTAACCAAGCATGATGGTGCACCCCTATAGTCCCAACTACTCTGGAGGCTGAGGCAGGAGGATTGCTTGAGCCCAGGAGGTGGAGGTTTCATTGAATTGAGATTATGCCTAGCGACTCCAGCCTCGGTGAAAGAATGAGACCCTGTCTCAAAAACAGCAACAACAACCAAACAACAACAACAAAAAGAAAGTAAACCCATTTCATCAAATTGGCAGAGTTCCTTGTAGTGTAATTAGGAAACTATTTTCTCAGTTGCCAACACCTTCAAACATAGTATATGTAGTCCTATAGATATTTGGTTAATTTCGGTATCGTTTTTTAACACTATATATATATATATATATATATATGACAAAACAGTAAGACCCTACTCCAGTTTACTTCAACGAACTTGCATTCAATTTCACGTTTTTTAAGCCCTTGTGATATGGGAGCAGAGAGGGGAAGGGCGTGGTCATTGGCTAGAGCTCCATCCCTGGGCCTATGCCCACCAACCTAGGTGAGGACAGGCATTTCTGTTTTCCTGCCCAAATGTTGCATTCCCCAAGACCACCCTGGCCTGCCATGCCACCACTCTGTTCCAGGAGGCCATAGACAGGTGGAATAACTCAGAGTTTGGCCAGAGCGGTCAGAGGAGAGCCCGGCTGTTGAGCAGCCCAACTCCAGGGGAAAACCACCTTCCCACTCCATCTCCTCTCTGACTCACCAATCTGCTGAGAGCTACTTCCATTCAATAAAACTTTGCACTCATTATCCAAGCCCATGTGTGACCCGATTCTTCCAGTACAACAAGACAAGAAATTGCGGGATACAGAAAGCCCTCTGTCCTTGCGATAAGGCAGGGGGTCTAACTGAGCTGACTAACACAAGCCGTCTATGGAAGACTAAAGTAAAAGATCACCCTGAAACACACTCCCACTGGGGCTTCAGGAGCTGTAAACATTCACCCCTAGACACTGCCGTGGGGTCAGAGCCCCACAACCTGCCCATCTGCATGCTCCCCCTAGGGGTTTGAACAGCAGGGCACTGAAGAAGGGAGCCACTCCATTGCACCTGTCCTGTGAGGGAGATAAGGGAACTTTTCCTGTTTCACTTGGTTCCTGTTTACTCTTTGGTCGGAGACCTTAAGTCAAGCATTGCTATGTGTGGCTTTATCTTGCATTTTGTCCCTGCTTATTTTATTCTTCCAGTCTTCCTGTAGCTGTCTCCTTCAGGACAATGGATTGGAGGAAATGGAATTAGAGAAAATCATGCAAATTCTGAAATCACTGGTGCTGTTGTGTTCTGAACGTATGTACTATTTCTTTCTTTTTTTTTTTTCTTTTAGGGTATGCAGGGAAGTTGTCTCTTTTACTGTCCCACCCCTTCATATAATTGAACTCTACTACCATTTATGTTTATTCCCTCCAGCTTTTTTTTTTTTTTTTTTTTTAAGACAGAGTCTCACTTTGTTGCCCAGGCTGGAGTGCAGTGGCGCTATCCCGGCTCACTGCAACCTCTGCCTCCCAAGTTCAAGCGATTCTCCTGCTTCAGCCTCCCAAGTAGCTGGGACTATGGGCAAATGCCACCACGCCCGGCTAATTTTTTGCATTTTTAATAAAGACAGGGTTTCACCGTGTTAGCCAGGATGGTCTCGATCTCCTGACCTCGTGATCTGCCCTCCTCCGCCTACCAAAGTGCTGGGATTACAAGCATGAGCCACCGTGCCTGGCCTCCAGCTTCTTTCTTCTATATTTCTTCACCAGAGCAGTCATTCTCTGGGCAAAAGTTGCCAAGATGACCTTCCAGGTATGAATCTAAGTGACGGCCACACAAGGCACAAAAGTAGCATCATGGTTCTTTGCCAAATTAAATGATAGAAATGAAACCTAACTTACCTCTGTCCTTCCTCCTTTCCCTGAAATCGTGAGTGGATATCTGATATTGCTAAAGCTTTTCTTTTTTTTCTTCAAAAGGCAACTATTTTAATTATGATTGTGGTTGATAGTCATAAAGAACATTTGGACGCCATGATCTATACACCCCTTGATGTTCTCAGCTCACTGTACAATAACTTTTACTCTTATATTACCTTAGGTGCTAGGAGAACACTAAAGAAAAGAATCTAAATTTTAAAAAAAATTCAGAGAAGGACTGTTAAGGGTGATTATCACTAAGTTATGTTTGGAAAATAAACGAGATCAACCAGGTTAAAAAAAAAAAAAAAAAACTAGTAGATACAAATAAAGGAAGCTATATCCTGACTTCTAGTCTAAGGATTTCAAGTCATTCTTTACCGCACTTTCTCAATTGTCAAAATAACTGTAATATCTACTCAGGCTACCATTTTATAGGTGATAAGCAACTACCTTAAACCATGTGATTTTCTGGAAATTTGCCAGTGATGCTATTCTATTTTAAAGAAAAATTCTACACAAATTGCCTATATATTAAATATAAATAAAATATTTTGCATATCAGTATATATTATATTGAAGGACTGTAACACTGAGTTCAATTGATAACTCTTCTGCCTGGAGCCTTATAATAGCAGATTTAACAATTTTCTTTTCCTTTAAGAGCATAGAAAAGAGAGTTAATAATTCAATTTTAACTACAAATAAATAACTTACATGTGTTTTTTAATAATAAGATCCTGTAAAATGTTCAGAAAATTTAATTTAATCTCTTAATAAGTGGTCCATGAGGTAGTTACTAGACTACAAAGCTATTTTATGTATCAATCAATCTGACAAATATATTTAACAGTAATCTAGTGTTCACTCAGGTATACAGAAGGATTTTCTTTATAAAATATGTTAACCATTATTAGAAGTTTTAGACATTTAGACTAAAAAATAATTTGGCTACTCTGTAGTATAAATCATTCATGTACCTTGTGTATGATAAACCTATACTTATATTGCCACATTACTATAATATCAAGTCATCATTATCTACCTGGAAAGATAAAAACATATCCTGAATTCTGAGCATTTGATAACAGTCATAATTTCCTAGAAAAAAAAAACTGTTAAAAGCAAAATAACAGCTGTTTGTACTCATGTCCTTATAAATCAAAATTCATTTATCTGCTTTGAGTGAGACCATAGGAAAGAACTTGTTTAAAAAACAAGTTGTCTTATACATTGGATTTTAATGTATGCTCTCAATTTTGATGAGGACTTATGAATTAAAAATAGTTTTAAGAGATCAAAAAGAAAAAAATAAACACTAGTTTGAAGTCTTAAGCAATACCAATATAATTGCTTATTTCATAACAAATTGCTATGAAAAATTGATTTGAATTAACCACCTGAAACATTCAATATGAATTAAACTCTAGAAAAGTAAAAATGTTCAAATTTGTCCTTTATGTCTATAATGTACTTTTAATGTTGGGTTCATGATTCTAACATAAAGCACTAGCTGTGAATAGACCATTTACAGATCATGTAGAAATATTCTCATTCACTGTACTCAATTAATTTTCTCCCTTATTTTCCAGATTCTCAAGCAGAGAGATTAGTAATCTAACAACATTAATAACATACAAAAGCATAGTTCTTTATTGCACATCTTTTTTAACTAAAAGCAAATATATTTAAAAGTTGTGGAGGCTTTTTTTGCAAAATGATACATAAATTTGTTGGGGTGTTTTCAATTCTAGATACAGAGATAGTTTTTGTTCTGTATTTCATCTTTAGAGAAGATAAATACCTATATTGTCAGAAGAGACATATATTGTGAGCTTTCTCTTTTATCTATAACAAATAATAAAGAAACTAATAATAATATAAAAGGTGACCATAAATAAGTATAATCTGAGAATGTGTTAATATACAGGTATGTGCACATAAATAGTACATACATACTATGTATATATAGATTAGACATTTCATGGTAGATATCCTAAAATATTTATTGTAAAGCGGTGGAATTTTGTTGTTTCTTGCCCAGGAATATTTACTTTTGTATGAATGTTTTCATGTTATTAGATGATTGATAACAGCATATTGGGTAGCTATTTTGAATAAGGAATTCATTGTGTTTAAACGTGAGATGATAACTTAGATACAAGGTAGAATGTTGTATTAGTCAGGGTTCTCTTGAGGGACAGAACTAATGGAATATATGCTACATATATAATATATTATATATACTCATATAATATAATAAACATTCATAAATATTCAATAAAATCAAATCTTATTTCACATGATAATAAAGGACATAAAATGAAGGTATTTTCTTAGTATAAGTGTATATATGCATAAACATGTTATCAAAAGGAGGAAATACTCATAACAGTTACAATCTTCATTTCCGCAGTTGGTCACATGGTTGTAGCTGGTATCGATGACTACCTTCTTCTACTACTCATTCTGTATTCCCTTTGCCTTCAGCAAGCACCTCAGCAGGTCATGGTTTTTTTATTGGTGGATTCACCCAAACCTTTGTTTATGGTACTAGTAAGAGATGCCCTAAGGGATCTCCTATATTCCAAGTATACTCTTCCTTACCTCTGTTATGAAATAGCAAACTGATTTCATCTTGACAGTCAGGGTCAATCACCCTAGTCAACACTGTAACTCCCTTTTCAACCTGTTGACTTAAAGGTAGGAGGAGCCAAAAGTGTCCAGGTGGCAATCTTAACTTCTAGTTTAATGGAATTGCTGTTGTGTCTCCTGGCAGCAGCCTTCCTCTCTCTGGAACTAAGACCTCTAAGCCAGCAGAATGTAATGTTGTAGGAAGAGGAGCAAAATATTTGCTAGTGGAGCATTAGAGGTGATGGTGAGTGGTGTCACTTCGACTTCCACGCCTTGATTCCTGGACCCCTGAATCCTGACTATGAGAGAAACAGTAGCACATATTGGATGCTGATTCAGAACACACATGGCCTTCTGGAGAACCTTGTCCCAGCCCTGCAAAGTGTTGTCACTTAGCTGGCACTGTAATTGTGACTTCCAAAGGCCATTCCACCTTTCTATCAATCCAGCTGGTTCAGGATGATGAGAAACATGGTAGACTACTGAATTCCATGAGCATGAGCCCACTGCCACACTTCCTTAGCCATAAAGTAAGTGCCTTGGTCAGAGGCAATTCTGTGGGGAATACCATGACGGTGGATAAGGCATTCTATGAGTCCATGGATGGTAGTCTCGGCAAAAGCATTGCCATTCTCCAAGATCCATCTGTCTTCTGCAAAGGCCAAATGAGAGAGTTAAATGGAGATGTGATGGGAATCACGACCCCTGTGTCTTTCAAATCTCTGATTGTGGCATTAATTTCTGCAATCCCTCCAGGGATGCAATCTTGTTTTTGACTTACTATTCTTCTAGATAAAGGCAGCTGTAATGGCTACCATTTGGCCTTTCCCACCGTAATAACCCTCACCCTACCAGTCGGGGAGCCAACGTGGGGATTCTGCCAGCTGTTAGGTATGTCTATTTCTGGCAATGGGGAAATGAACATAGGATGAGTCCAGGGACCCTCTGGCACCACTGTAAGTCAAACTTGAGCTAAAACTCCATTAATTACCTGACCTCCATAAGCCCCTGATTTAACTGGGGGATCACAATGACGTTTTGGGTCCCCTGGAATCAATGTCAGCTCAGAGCCAGTGTCCAGCAGTCCCTGAAATATCTGATCATTGCCCTTTCCCCAGTGCACAGTTACCATGGTAAAAGGCCAGAGGTCTCCTTGGGAAAGGATGGGAGAAAGATTCACTGCATAAGTTATCAGTAATGTAGAGGAGTCCTTCGTCAAGGGAACGCAGCCTCCCTTCCATTCAAGGGGTTCTGGGTCTGCACACTGGCTCAAGTCTGGAAATTGATTGAGGGGCTGTGATTCTCTGTTTTTATAATTCAAATTAACCTTTTTCCATTCAATCTAGAAATTTTTCTGTTTATATAAATTAAATAAGAATACAGTAGGTTTTCAATCAATTTCACTTATAGGAACCCTGTGATCAATTAGCCAATGCCAGAGCTCTACAAGAGTGAGACTATTCTGATTTCTGCTTTTACTCTGCTGTCCATTATAGTAGCTATGCCCACCTTACCTTTCATGGTTGAGTGCTGCCACTTGGCCCCTGCCACCTTGGGATCCAATTATTCCCACTGTATTTAAATTTTGTAGTTGAGTGACTGTAGTTCCCACTGTGAGATCTGACATACGGAGAAGAGCCACTACAGGGCTCTTCAAAGATGCAGGTGCTGCCCTCACAAATCAACAGCACGAGGCATTGGTCAAGGGTATATTTTCTGGACCCTCCCAGTAGGTCTAAAGTGACTAATCCACTCCACTATCCCAATATTCCTAAGCCTTTGGATTCCTTCCTCTATGTTAAACCAGGGGATATCAGGCATTTTCAGCTCACTGACAGTGGGCCATGTTTTAATCCATATTTCAACTAACCAAGCAAATAAATTATTAGAACCTTTTTTTTTTAACTCCTTGAACTGCACATTAAATGCAGAGTCCCTGCTTAGTGGGTCCAAATCAATAAATTCAGTCTGATCCAACTCTTGTGTCCCTTCTACCATTATTCTGCACCCTTAATATCCATTCCCATGCCTGTTCTCCAGATTTCTGTATAAATCACAAAACTCAAGCAGTTCTTTTTGAGTGTAGTGTACCTCCTCATGGGTCATGCTCTCAACCTCACCTCTCGGTGCCCACCAGGACTTTAGTTATAGGTCTAGTAGTAAACAGGGATGCTGGGGGTAGCTCCTGAGGAAAATCAAAGTTATCTTGCCTGGCAACTGCCTCAGGGGAAGCCGTCAGTGTTGTCTCAGGTAGCTCAGGATTTATCTCCTCAGACAAAGATGGAAAGGCTAATGGCATGATGGGTTGGGGAGGGGTTGTTCAAGTAATGGGGATGGAGAAGTTGTCTCTTCTGGCAAAAAAGGTTCGTCAGAGTTTACAAACTCAGTGTCCTCAGCTTCATCCAGGTCCTCTTCCAGATCCTCATTCCAAGTAGCAGGGTCCCATTCTTTTCCCATGAATACTCTCACTTTCACAGTAGACACCTGGCGAGGCTGTGCAGGCAACTTTCGTTGCAGGTCACCCACTCTCATGATAAAAGCTTGTGTCTATTTTTCCAGAATTTCAACTCTTTCTCTGCAGGAGATAAGACTCTCACTCAGCGCAATCTTAACAGATTTGAGGCTCAGTATCTGCTTCTGAAGCCAGGAGATAGAATCCCTGAGTTCATCATTGTCTTTCATCGCTTTGTCTACTGAACTTAGAAGAAACTAACCAGCTTTATTATGTTCCTTGGTTCTCTATATATGGTTCCTTGGTTCTCTATATAAGAATCACTAAACTTCTTGCCTCTCATGAGCAATCAATCAGGAGTGTCAAATACATTTATTTTGCAGAACTCTCCAAACAGTTCATGCCAAAGACTACCAGTGTTCTCTGTACTATTAGCAGTACAATCCTTGGCATTTTTGAGTCTAATCATATTAAGCAGTCAACTCCAGAAACCCCAAAACCAACGATGAACTCCATCCTTAATATTCTGTTCCTCTAGAACCACTCCTGGTACCAAACTCTGTATTAGTCAGGGTTCTCTAGAGGGACAGAACTAATGGAATACACACACACATGCACACATATATGCATATGTGTGTGCGTGTGTGTGCGTGTGTGTGTATATATATATATGGGAGTTTATTAAGTATTAACTCACACTATCACAAGGTCCCACAATAAGCTGTCTGTAGGCTGAGGAGCAAGGAGAATCAGCCCGAGTCCCAAAACTGAAGAACTTGGAGTACTATGTTCAAGGGCAGGAAACTTCCAGCATGAGAGAAAGATGTAGGCCAGTCTCTCTTTTCACACTTTTCTGCCTGCTTTTTATTCTAGCCAAGCTAGCAGCTGATTAGACTGTGCTCGCCCACATTAAGGGTAGGTCTGCCTTTCCCATCCCATTGACTCAATGTTAATCTCCTTTAGCAACACCCTCACAGACACACCCAGGATCAATAATTTGTATCCTTCAATCCTATCAAGCTGACATCATAGATGGTAAGTTTGTGGAAAAATGATGTGAAGAGTAGCAAATGACAACTTTATTCTGCAAAAGAGATTAAAACCTGTTGTATGACACAGTTTATTTATACTTCACTGGCTCTTTTTTATTGAATTTGGTTCATTTTCCTTTGTATTTCTCTTATAATTTCACCTGCTTGACATTTCTATTTGTTGTTATCTGTAGAAAATATGATTCATTAAATATATCAGAAGAAGCATTTTCAGTTATAGAGTTGAAATGAGACTGTGTTCCTTTTTCAGTTTTTTCATAATAAATTATCTTTTCATCTTAATTCTTTTGGATATCAATAGTGTATGCATTATATCAACTCAACTTTGTGGAATAATATATCTGATATATAAACTATACTGAAATTTATGGCAAGAAACAGTAGAGTTAATTTTACTCAAGAAAACCACAGCATTTCAATTTAAATGTACCTAATTGAATCTTAATGTAACTGTGCTTTAATTTAGTTTCTGTTTTAGACTATCTTTAATCAAAATCCAATTGAAACTGTACTTGGGAAGAATTTTTGTTGGGAGTCATTTTATATAAATATTTGAGACACCACATCATTTTTCCTGAATAACTCATTGCTTTACATTAGTAAATATAAATTTGATATAAAATTGAAATATGAACTTTCATTACACAGTAAAATTATAAAGCTATTTACTTAAAATTATTGACTAGCAATACATTAAGAATGTATTAGATGACATTTAGGAAAATCATTTTTAAAGTAATTGTATCTCAATTCATGTATGCCTATTATTTATAAATTTTTAAATATTATACATCATAAATAAACATGTCATTTAAAATATCAATTATTCATACTGATGAAATGGCAACATTGGCAAAATAGCACGTCATGCTCCTAATGAAGTGAATGAGTAAAATGAGAACCTTTGTTGTCCAGAAGTAGTGGGCATGGCATATAAATTTCTTGAAACATGTTTATGGGATTTTCTTTCTTTTATTCTTCTGAAAAAATCATCATTAACATTCTTTGACTTGTGTCTTTCCCTTGTTCTCTTGTTTAAGGATGTAATCTATTTGAAAAATAAATACACTTTCATGCTTACAATATTACTTTCAATCATTTTAACTCTATATTACACCAATTAATCACTAAATCTTGACAATTTTTTACCTATGTCAGTTTTATTGATATTGCCAAGATGATGGCCGAGAAACTTTTAATCGGAATGTAACTGCATCATTGCAATAGATATGTAAGTAGTCACTTGCTTTCAACGTCTGCAAATTAAATAGATTTATACTTTGTTTAAAAGAAAAAGTTCAAGGCCTTTGACATGGCATTCCAGGCATCAGAAATATATAATTCAGGCTGTGGGCTATGACTCATGCCTGTAATCCCAGCACTTTGAGAGGCCACGGTGGGTGGATCACTTGAGATCAGGAGTTCGAGACCAGCCTGACCAACATGGTGAAACCCCATCTCCACTAAAAACACAAAAAATTAGCCAGTGATGTGGTGGGCGCCTGTAATCCCAGCTACTCCAGAGGCTGAGGGGAAAATCGCTTGAACCTGGGAGGCTGAGATTGCAGTGAGCTGAGATTGCACCATTGCACTCCAGCCTGGAGTGCAAAACTCCATCTCCAAACAGAAATATACCATTCAAATTATTGTTATTCTTCCTTATAAGTGCTCTAGTATTCTGCAAGTTTCATTGTACTAAGTGCAGTTCAGTTTCACTTCCACAACTCTACTTATTTTCTCCATTGCAAAAACTCAGAAATGTTTATCCCTCTGTGTGTGTGTGTGTGTGTGTGTGTAGTATTCCTCTATCTAGAACCTTGACCTACATTTTCATTATAATTAAAATGCTATCTTAAAGCATCAAGGATTTCTGACTACAGTCCTTTTCTGCAGCTAATTAGGTTATGAATGTGCCTAACATCTCACAACAATGTAATTCTTCTCTCTACTCACTAGACATTATCTTTACTCATCTTAATATCTTGCTCCATCAATGTTTCTCTTACAACTCTTGTACACTCAGTGTTGCTATTCTTTTGTACTATATCTCTTAAATAATAAATATGGCCCGGCCAATGACATACTTAAAGTAACAACAGTAATAAGGAAAACAATAAAACAATAACAATTCTAAAATGTCATATTGTCCATGGGTCTATATCTCTCTGTGCTTATGTAGCCATTTTCTCAAAAAAAATATATATGCTATCTGTCTCGACTTTATGCAGCATATTTTTTTAAACTATTGCAGTTTAGTTTTATACCTAAGAAGTAAACCTAAGCTAATCGTTAAGTTTGAAAGACAACAACAAAGGATACCTTTTAAATATTCATTTTACTAGAACTTTATTGATCATTTGACATTCTTAAGAATTTTTATCTTCCTTCCGCCATGTAGCATCTATGGTCTTACATAGAATAACATCAAAATCCCAACTATTTCATTCTAAATGTTCTAGATAAGTGACCTTTTGTAGGCTTCAGACTTCACTGGCTAATTACACAGCTTTCATTAAAATCTTAATTGCCTGCTTAATTTTATTCTAATTCTAAACATATTTCCCTATTGTGATTTTTTAAAGTTGCTTTTACCTCATAATGTACACAGTCTGAATTTACTAACTTTCCTGCCAACCTAGTCCCCTATGTATTCCTAACATGAGCATCATAAGCATAAATAGAAAACTATTACACATCCTAGACTTTATTGTCTTTTTTTGCATGCAGCTGAAGGATCCCCCTTCCTCTAGAAGCCCTCCACTATTTTCCGATCATATTCCTTCTGTCTAAATTCATGAAGTTATCATTTCTCATTTTTTACAATATCCTCCTAGTTTTTCACTCTTGCTCAATCCTAACTCTTGTGTGAGGTAAACATCCATATCCTTCACTCTACCCAGACTGATTCCTACTGGTTTCCTAGGAGTTGGCAATAAAGCTGACATTTCTATGTCACACAAGCCCTTTCTAGGTTTGCATTATTTCCACCTTTCCCAACCCAGTCCTTATGATTTTCCACACTGACCCTTCATACTTGGTTAGAGAAATACTTGGAGCCTACCTGACTGAATTTGCACATGCTGGACTTGTCCTTTCTTCTCCTTGATCTAATAAATATACTCATCCTTTAAAAGTCAATTCAAATGCCAACCTCCATAGGGAGCTTCCACTGTACTTTGAAGCAAAAGAGTCCTTTTCCTGTACTCCCAAGATACTTCTTTGTCTCTATTAGAGCAATTTTAGGTGACCTTTATCAAGCAATGACTCTGGAGTAGAAATTAGACCCCAAAGAAAGGTCTAATAACTAGTAACTTTTGGGACAGTTTTCAGTTTGGATCTCTGACCAAAACACCACTCCCACCCCATACACACACACAAATACAATCTCCACTAAGGAATTCTGATGCTGACTTAGTGCATTTATTATAAATTTTTACTTCTCTGGGCTTTAATGATCTGAAATATTGGGACTGGATTATAATTATCTTTGTTCTATCAGCACCAAGCATAGTGACTGAAGCCTAAGGGAAGAATATTAAATGTTTTATCATTGATTGAAGAATGGATGGATAAATGCATATGTTCACGTTATTTGCTAAACTAGTACTATTTTGAATGACTAAAATATTGATGTTCCCTGAATGAATGAGTACACTAATAAGCACATGAGCCAGTGAAGGGAATGAAGTCAATGAGAGAATGTACTCTGATGTCTTTCTCATTTGGCTTTTTGCAGTATTTATAGTCTGTCTTCATTTAGTCTTGGGTAAGGCCTTGTATGGGCATTTAAGTTCTGTACATGGGTAGATTTTTCTTTCTCACTAGATAATAGTCTTGATAAAGGCCCAAATAGTGAATTATACAATTCTGTCCACAATGCTTAGAAAAAGATTATGTACATTTGTACCTATTGAATGACTGCCATATAATCAAATACCTGTTATTTATTAGTTTTCATTGAATCTGATGAATTTACATCATTAATTCTAAGTTATAAAAATAATTGAAAAATCTATAGTGTTTCATGTTTCTTTGGGTGAGGTAAATTGTCATTACAGTAAATTATAACCACATAGGAATCGGAAGAAAGGCAAAGCATAATTTGTTTTCTTCTTGTATTGTTGACATCTGTTCTCAGTCATTGGTCTATACTGTTTTGTTTTATTTTCCTCCGCAGGGAGGAATACACCAGTGCAATTTATTAAAGCAGTCAAATAATCTTAATATGCCCTTAGTGCATTTGATGTCTCATACATGGGTGATGCTTTAAATAGCACCAGAGTTAATCAGATGTTTCAGATTTATAAAGGGAAAAATTAAGAAGATAATGAACTGATAAATCAGTAATAGACCTCTTATGAAGACTGAGACATTTGACTCTCTTCATTAAGATTTGTATCTCCTTAAAATAAATTTTTTTCTTAAAGTGGAATCATCGGATATTTGATGTGACCTATTTTCCCAGAAAACATTTAAATAACAAATGACTGGATATGGAAACTATAGGAAAAAAGGAAACTAAAATACTTTGTCTTCATCTTATTAGACATTGTGCAAAAAATAAACAAAAATATGTTATTGATTACTGTCTTTAAAATGTCCATGTCAGCATACATATATTTACATCATCAAAAGTTAAAAGAAACACTGTGTCCTCTAAAACCACATTACATACCTGATCAAAATAAAGTGACTCTTTCTTTTATTAAAAATATATAAAAAGAAACCAAGATTTAATCTACACACATGATGAAGTAATTTCGATTATTTTCTTGATGTTTAATTATGCTAAAATCAGAACATCTTATGAATTGGCACTTTGATATATTGACATTTCTTAAAAAATAGCAAAAAGTAAAGAGAATAATTTTATGTAGTTTTTAATTTGATTACAAAGAAATACCTAAAAGATAATTCAGAATACACAGAATTCTGAGTAGTCAAGAAAGATAATTTTTAAAGTAATAAGTTTATGTCCTAAGATGTCAGAAAATATATTCCAAAAATGATTCACAAGCATTGATTGCAAATGTTCATATGAGCAAGACTTAAAGAAAAAAAAAAAAGAGATTTTTAAGGTGTATTAATATTAACCTGAAAAGCAAATGAAATTTGGTGAAAAAAACATAAAACATGAAAAAAATAAGCTGATACAAATAAACCTGAAATTGATTGAATATTTTGAAGGAAATATAATCAACAAAATTATTCAGTTATACACTCGTTAATACTAATATTAACAAGTTATAAACCTAGTTGCCATGAGGGGTAAAACCTGTCAGTGGTTTTGGACAGTGGAAAAATGTCGAGAACGACAAAAATTTTTCCTCATTTTGTCTAGAGAAAAGACATAAAGGGGAAGGAATGACCTATTACTTGGGAAAATGTTATAACACTGACTAATCAGTAGGTGGAGCTACTCCTACTATTAGCTTATATGTTCTATGAAAACGAGTAGACAGGCAATCTTTTGTGAGTCAATTTCATAATGAATGTCCTGGGTATTACGATTAGCATCTTAATTTAAAACTACCTGGTTTTGATTAATTTTGACACAAACTTTACTCCACTATTCCCTACCCCTTCCTTTGTACTATTGTTGTTGTAAAAATTTCATATTTATACGATTGAAGACTATCAAGATGTTATAATTATTTTTTAAGACTTTTTTTAATCACGTAAGAGAAGAAAAAAGTTGCAAATAAAATACATTTATTTTGTTTTCTTATTTGCCGATATAATTACATTTACCTGTGTCCTTTATAGACATGGCAATGAGTTGCTATCTAGTGTCTTTCATTCAACCTGAAAAATTCACTTTGTATTTCTTGCAGGGCTGTTTGGGTAGTAATAAATATTCTGTTTCTGTTTTCTTTAAAGTTGTTCTACTTTCTTCTTCATTGTTGAAGGGCAGTTTTACTGGATATAAAATTTTAGGTTGTCAATGATTTTTATTTTTTATATGTTTAATATGACACCCTATTGCCTCTGACTTCCATGATTTCTTATAAAAAGTGACTGTAAACCCTTGAGAATACCTCGTACTTGATGAGTCTTTTTTCTCATACTATGTTCAAGATCCATGCTGTTCTTGGTTTTCAAAAGTTTGACTGTAATTGATCTAGATGTGCATCTCTTTATCTTACTTGCAGATCACTGAGATTCTTGGATATGTGGATTAATGGGGTTTTAAAAATCAGATTTGGAAAGTTTTCAGTAATTATTTCTTAAAGGGATTGTCTGCCCTGTTCTCTCTCTCCTGTAGAACTATTTGTTGCTATGTTTGACAGTGTACTACAGGTCTCTGAGACTATTTTCCTTCCTTCTTTTTTTTTTTTCTTTTCATTCCTCAGATTGAATAGTCTTCATTTACCTATCTATAAATTTACTTATCCCTTCTTCTTCCAGAATAAATCAGTTGTTGATATCCTTAGTAAGTTTTTAATTCAGTTATTTTATTTTCCAACTGTAAAATTACTATTTGAGTCTCATTTCTTGTAATTTTTTTCTCTTTATTGAAATTCTTTATTTGACAAGATATCATTGCTAGAATTCCATTTAATTATTTATGTACGGTTGCCTATAGTTTTTGAAACATATTTTTAATAACTGATTTAAAATATTTGTTTGGGCTGAGTGCTATGGCTCACTCCTGTAATCCCAGCACTTTGGGAGGCCAAGGCGGGTGGATCACTTGAGGTCTGGAGTTTATACCCAGCCTGGCCAACATGGTGAAACCCATCTCTACTAAAAATACAACAATTAGCCGGCCATTGTGGTGCATGCCTGTAGTCCCAGCTACTCAGGAGACTGAGGCAGGAGAATCACTTGAATCCAGTAGCTGGATGTTACAGTGAGCTGAGATCACACCACTGCACTCTAGCTTAAGTGACAAAGTGAGATTCCATCTCAAAAAAAAGAAAAAAAAGGTAAATACATCATCTGGCCTGCTCAGGATTAGTTTCTGTTAGCTTTTTTTTTTTTTTTTTGCTATGAGCTATACTTTCCTGATTCATTACATATATCATACTATTTTGTTGAAAACTGGACATTGGCCACGTGCAGTGACTCACACCTGTAACCCTAGCACTTTGGGAGGCCAAGACAGAAGGATTGCTTGAACTCAGGAGTTCAAGACCATCCTGGACAGCATAGAGAGACCTCATCTCCACAAAGATAAATAAAATTAGCTGGGCTAGGTGATGTGCACCTGTAGTCTAGGCTACTCTGGTGGCTGAGGTGGGAAGATCACTTAAGCAAAGTATGTGAAAGGTGATCATGCTACTGCACTCCAACCTGAGTAACAGAGTGAGACCCTGTCTCCCAAAAATAAATAGATAAATAACAGAAAAAGAAAAAGAAAACTGAACATTATAAATAATATAATGTGGGTACTCTGGAAATCAGCCTTATTACCCAGATTTGTTGTTTCTGTGTTTTTTTATGGTAGTTCTTGCTGCTACTACCATGTGTTTGTTTTTTACTTTAAGTTCTGGGACACATGTGCAGAATGTGAAGGTTTGTTACATAGGTATACAATGTGTCATGGTGGTTTGCTGCACCTATTGGCCTGTCCTCTAAGTTTCTTCCCCTCTCCTCCCACAACTTCACTCCCAGACAGGCCCCGGTATGTGATGTTCCCCTCCCTGTGTCCATGTGTTCTCATTGTTCAACTCCCACTTATGAGTGAGAACATGTGGTGTTTGGTTTATTGTTCCTGTGTTAGTTTGCTGAGGATGATGTTTTCCAGCTTCATCCATGTCTCTGCAAAGAACATTTATCTCATTCCTTTTTATGGATGCATAGTATTCCATGGTGTACATGTACCACATTTTCTTTATTCAGTCTACCATTGATGGGTATTGGGTCGGTTCCATGACTTAGCTATTGTAAATAGTGCTGCAGTAAACATACATGTACATGTGTCTTTAAAGTAGAATGATTTATATTATTTTGGGTATATACCCAGTAATAGGATTGCTGGGTCAAATGGTATTTCTGGTTCTAGATCCTTGAAGAATCACCATACTGTCTTCCACAATGGTTGAACTAATTTTTATTCTCACCAATAGTGTGCAAGTGGTCATATTTTTCCACAGCCTTGCCAGCATCCATTGCTTCTTGACTTTTTAATAATTGCCATTCTGACTGCAGTGAGATTGTATGTTATTGGGTTTTGATTTGCATTTGTCTAATGATCAGTGATATTGAACTTTTTTTCATATGTTTTTTGGCTGCAAAAATGTCTTCTTTTGAGAAGTGTCTGTTTATTTCCTTTGCCCACTTTTTGATGTGTCTTTTTTCTTGTATATCTGTTTAAGTTCCTTGTAAACTCTGCATATTAGACCTTTGTCAGATGGATAGATTGCACACATTTTCTCACATTCTGTAGGTTGCCTGTTCACTCTGATGACAGTTTCTTTTGTTGTGCAAAAGCCTTTTAGTTTAATTAGATCCCATTTGTCAATTTTGGCTTTTGTTGCAATTGCCTTTGGTGTTTTAGTCATGAAGACTTTGCCCATGCCTATGTCCTGAATAGTATTGCCTCGGTTTTCTTCTAGGGTTTTTATGGTTCTAGGTTTTACATTTAAGTCTCTAAGCCATCTTGAGTTACTTTTGGTATAATGTATATGGAATAGGTCCAGTTTCAGTTTTCTGCATGTGGCTAGCCAGTTTTCTCAGCCTCATTTATTGAATAGGAGATTCTTTCTCCATTGCTTGTTTTTGTTAAGTTTGTCAAAGATCAGATAGATGGTTGTAGATGTGTGGTGTTATTTCTCAGGTCTCTGTTCTGTTCCATTGATCTATATTTCTGTTTTGGTACCAGTATCATGCTCCCTAATTCATTTTATGAGTAAACTGGTAAGAGACACAACAATGAAAGAAAATTTCAGGCAAGTATCCCTGATGAACATTGATGCAAAAATCCTTAATACTGGTCAACCATATCCAGCAATACATCAAAAAGCTCATTTACCACAATCAAGTTGGCTTCATCCTGGGATGCAAGACTGGTTTGACATATGCAAATCAATAAATGTAATCCATCACATAAACAGAACCAAAGACAAAAACCACGTAGTTATCTAAATAGACACAGAAAAGGCCTTTGATAAAATTCAACAACACTTCATGTTAAAAACTCTCAATAAAATTAGTATTGATGGAACATACCTTAAAATAATAAGAGCATTTATGACAAATCCACAGCCAATATCATGCTGAATGGGCAAAAGCTGGAAGCATTCCTCTTGAAATCCAGCACAAGACAAGGATGTCCTCTCTCATCACTCCTATTCAACATCATATTGTAAGTTCTGGTCATGGCAGTCAGGCAAGAGAAAGAAATAAAGGGTATTCAAATAAGAAGAGAGGAAGTTAAATTGTCTCTGTTTGCAGACGACATGATTTTAAATTGAGAAAACCCCATCATTCTCAGCCCTAAAACTCCTTAAACTGATAAGCAATTTCAGCAAAGTCTCAAGATACAAACTCAATGTGCAAAAGTCACAAGCATTGCTTTACGGCAACAATAGCCAAGCAGAGAGTCCAATCACAATGAACTCCCATTCACAATTGCTACAAAAAGAATAAAATAGCTGGGAACACAGCTAAACAGGGATGTGAAGGACCTTTTCAAGGAGAACTAGAATAAGAGAGGACACAAACAAATGGAAAAACATTCTATCTTCCTGCATAGGAAGAATAAATATGAAAATGTCCATACTGCCCAAAGTAATTTATAGATTCAATGCTATTCCTATCAAATTACCATTGACATTTTTTCACAGAATTATTAAAAAAAAAACCTTTAAATTTCATATGAAATAAAAGAAGACCCCATAAAGCCACAACAATCCTAAGCAAAAAGAACAAAACTGGAGGCATCACACTATCTGACTTCAAACTATGCTACAAGGCTGCAGTAACCAAAACAGCATGGTACTGGTACTAAAATAGGGACCCTCTTGGACTGATAGTTTAAGTCTGTATTTTTTGTTGTATGCAACCATAGAAGCCTCTGTCCATCTAGCTTTGTAGTCAGCTAAAAACAAAAAGACACAGTCCTTAATGACTTGAGCCAGTAACCATCTCATCATTTGCCAAAAGCTTTATATTTATATTGATGTAGATATTCAAAGCTTCACATGTGTACCATAATCTCTATTTCTTTTAGACTTTCACCTATATTTCCTTTATGTGTGTCCTATGTTTTATTTTGTAGAGTTACAAAGTATAGATGAAAGGTAGTCTTCTGGACCTTACCAGTGTGGGGGAGTAGATTTCTAGTGACAGATTTACTCTAGCATTCCAATCTCCCTAAGATTTGAATTTCTTCCTTAATTTAAAACAGTAAAGATCTATCATCTTCAATTCACCAACAGTGGGCAATATGTTTATAGGTGTTTCACCCAATTAATCAACTAAACTGCTAGCACCTTTTCTAATTCATTGACCTACAACATTAAATGGAGAATTTCTACTTAGTGGATTTATATCAATAAATTTAGCTTAATCCATTTTTATGTTTCTTGCATCATTCAATCCTGTATTTATAATATCTATTCCCCAGAATAGAATAGAAATCTATTCTGGATTTCTGTTTGTATAATTAGAAAACTTCTGGATTTCTGTTTGTATAATTAGAAAACTCAAGTTAGTACATTTGGAGTACAAATCAATTGCTCAAGTGTCACACTTTATACCTCACATTTAGGGGTGTATGGGGACTTGAGTCTAGTGATGAGTCTAGAAGCAAAGAAAGTTGGTGGGCATGAATTCTAAAGATAATCAGTATCCTACAGATAATCCTAAAGATAATCAGTATTGTCCTGCTTAACACCTGCCTCAGGGGAGACTGTTATTTTTTCCTTAGGTAATTCTGGATTAATTCCTCAGATAGAGATGAAAATTGTTAACACTGTGGGTGGAGAGACCACTACCAATGGGAATAGAGTAAACACTGCCACTGGGGGTGGTGAAGCCACCTCTGCTGGCAAGAAAAGTTTCATCAGAATTTAGAAACTCAATGCTCTAGTTTAATTAGGGTCTTCTCACACATCTACATCTCAAGTTATAGGATCCCATCCTTTTCCCACCAATGCCCCCATTTCAACGGTAGACACCTTGCAAAGCTGAGAATTCAAATTTTGTTTTAACTTACCATATATCATTAAGAGAATTTGTGTTTGATTCTCAGAAATTTCAACCCTGTGACTGCAGTAGAGAAGATTTCCCTGCAGGGCAGACATGGAAGCTTTTGTACTATTTTTGTTAATCCAGAGACAAGAATTATCTTATCCTTTTCTTTCATCATTTTTCCAGCAACATTAGAACCAACCAACCAACATCATTATACTCTTTACTGTTCCATAAATGTTTGAAAATATTGTTTACAGATTCACCAACTTCCTTGCCTTGAACAAGTGCTTGATTAGAAGTATCATATCCAATGCAGATATTTTGCATATCCCTCTAAACAGATCAAGCCATGAATGATCAGTGTTTTGTCTACTATTGAAAGTAGAGTCTTTAACATTTTGAGGTCTAATCAGATTAGGGAGCCAATTCCAGAAACCTAGAAACCAATTAAGAAAGCTCATTCTTAAATATCTCCTACTCTAGAATCAACCCTGATACCAAAATCTGTATCAGTCAGGGCTCTCCTGAGACAGAATCAACAGATGATAGGGAGATAGATAGATAGATAGATAGATAGATAGATAGATAGATACAGACACACATACATACATACATACATACATACATACATACATACATACATACATAGAGAGAAAGAGATAGAAGAATGAGGGGATCTGTTAGGGAAATTAAATCACACAATTATGGAGGCTGAGAAATACCACGACAGGCTTTCTGCAAGCTAGAGAACCAGGGATGCTAGCAACATGGCTTAGCCCATCTAAAAATTATCAGAACCAGAGAAGCCAATGGTGTAACTCTTAGTTTAAGGCTGAAAGTTTAAGAACCCAGGGGGCCAATGGTGCAAGTCTTTGAGCCCAAAGGCCTGAAGTTCTGATGTCCAAGACCAGGAGAAGAAGACTGTCTCAGCTTTAAAAATAACAGAAATTCACCTTTCCTCTAAATTGTGTTCTATCTGCGCCCTTAGCCATTTGAACGGTGCCCATCCACATTAAGGACAATTTTCCTTACTCAGTTCAGTGATTCAAGCATCAGTCTCTTCAGGAAAAACCCTCACAGATATGCCTAGAAATAATGCTTTACCAGAAATCTGTTTATTCCTTAATCTGGTCAAGTTGACATATAAAATTAGCCATCCTAGGAGATGTTTGGATTCATTTTTCATTGTTTAAATAATTAAAATAGAAGTTCAGTAAACCTCTGTGATCAAAATGGCTTCCAGTCATGGTATGATATTCCCTCATTATATATTTAGTTCACCAATGTCTTTAAAATATTTTAAATATTTTTAGCAAATTGATTTAGTGTTATTTGTTTATAGTAAGAGAGTTGGCTTTATTAGGTCTTATACCATTATTGGAAATTGGGAGCACTTATTTTACTACCTCTTTGCTGACCTTTCTTTACTCTTAAATTATAAATCCTTCTATGACAGATAAGATATACTCCAAACTCTAAAAAGTATTTATTCTAGTTTTATTTCTCATTTATGTATTCACTATGTAATGTCATCACTGAGATCTTAGATATACCATAGGACACCAAGGGACCTAATTTCTCTCTTGTAGAAGTTTGTCTATCAAATGGAATACATGTCGGGGGAGTTGTGGCATCAAGAGAGAAGTCAGCAATGGCAGTCAGGGCAAGATATATAATCTATCTTGTGTCAAATAGTAGAACAGGATTTTTCTGCAAATATAACTCCTCTAATTCTGCTTATTCATTTAAAGTTCCATCACTTTCGGCTTTCTTTATGCTCTGGCTCACACTAATTGTAGAGCAAACTCAGATCGTATATGCTCACTTTATGTAATTTCTTGAAATCATTCCTAATGACTTCAATGTTCATCTTAATTCTTTCAGAACTAACAACATTTAATTTTATTGCTATCATCATTCTGTATTGGCTTCTTATTAATATTGTTCTATACTAGATGATATGATGGCAGGGTATTTTTTTCCCTTTCCACCAAACAAGAAATTCAGTATGATAAAGTTAGAATACTAAACTAGGATTCTAATGCTCTCTCCTTAAAAAATGAAACTCTTCAGTCTTCTAATTTCAAAAATTAATGAAAATGTATTTTATTTATTCCATTTATTATTATTTACAATACATTTTATGTCTTTGTTTAATTAATACTTCTATCTCAACAAACTATCACTTTATTTTACTTTAAAAACCACTATTTTTTATATCCTTTGTACTTAAAACATTGACATGTACCACATGTTATGTAAAGTATTTTTTATGCTGTTAGCACTTTTTATTCTTTACACATATGAAGAATGTGTGTGTCCTGGCTGTTCAGCAGGTGCTGCTTTTTAATAATTTTCTATGCCTGTATTAAGTTATCTGAATAAAGGGTTTAGGACATGTACATGCTCACAGTGCATACTATTGGGTGCCAACTCCAGCCTTAAATATTATAGGTTGATTTTGGTTTGCACAGTTTTTGTTTGCTTTGGGGGTTCTTTATGTATGCACTGGCATCTGTGCTGGTAATTTATGAAGAAATTGGTAACTAGGTGACAGGTCTTGTTGACTTTTAGTATGTGATTCTTATGTTATTAAGGAAACATGTTATTTATCGGGTAGAGATAAATTCAATTTTACATAAGTCAACAACTTGATGGACTATTAAAAAGCTATAATTCATCAAGGTATTAATTCCATATAGAATATAATATTACATGTGAGAAAAAACTATTTTATGCATATAATAGGTAAAGGGTTTACTGCATAATGCAGGTTAAATTATAATACTGAGTTTTATTTGACCATTGCCTCACAATCTTCATACCCTGTTATCGGTTATGCAGTGTCCAAGCGAAATTCAAATTGAATGCCAATAATAAAATTTGAATTTGAGAGGAAGGCAAGTGATTTTTTACTTCTCTCCTTTTTGCCCTTTCAGATATGAAAAATAGCTTATGCATGCTGGGCTTAACAGTTAGGTGATGGGTTGACAGGTGCAGCAAACCACCATGGCACACGTTTACCTATGTAAGAAACCTGCACATCCTGCATATGTATCCCAGAACTTTAAATAATAACATATGTATTCAAAGCATATCTACGTATTTAGAGCAAACTCACTATTCCAAATGTAGCAATCATCCATTTCTGCCCAGGACACCTTTAGAGAATATTATTAGGTAGCCTAATTTTGTATATTGCAATAGTAATGAGATATATTTTTGATAAGTTAGAAGTGAATCAAAAGGCTAAAATAAATTAGATCAACTGAGGCAATTTGAAATTCTATAATAAACAATAATAATTATAGAAAATTTACAATATATTTATCTGTTTTGCATGGTATTTCTAAAATAAGCTCT
Organism: Colobus guereza; assembly: GCA_030247045.1. Classification (NCBI taxonomy): domain Eukaryota; kingdom Metazoa; phylum Chordata; class Mammalia; order Primates; family Cercopithecidae; genus Colobus; species Colobus guereza. Next base: position 34,393,524 of record CM058080.1, on the reverse strand, counting down.
GAAAAGCACAAGAGTGTTATTTGTAGAAATGAGCAGTTGTACATACTCTAAACTAATTTATAAAATAGTGCTATATATTTACATTTAGTTTTTAATATTAATGTATTTATAATAACTTTCTCCTAATCCATTCAAAGATAAGGAAAAAAAGTGAAGAAGTACCACTATATTTTCATGTCATATTGGTTTATCCCCTTCAAAATATTGTATAATATTATGTCATACTAAAATGATATATTACATGCATCCTGCCCTGAATGTCATTTTAGATTTATTGAATAAGGGGCGGAGCAAGATGGCCGAATAGGAACAGCTGCAGTCTCCAACTCCCAGCGCGAAGGACACAGAAGACCGGTGATTTCTGCATTTTGAACTGAGGTACTGGGGTCATCTCACTAGTGAGTGCCGGACAAGCGGTGCTGGTCAGCTGTTGCGGCCCGATCAGCGAGAGCTGAACCAGGGCGAGGCATCGCCTCACCTGGGAAGCGCAAGGGGGAAGGGAATCCCTTTTCCTAACCAGGGGAACTGAGACACACAACACCTGGAAAATCGGGTAACTCCCACCCCAATACTGCGCTTATAGGATAACGGGCACACCAGGAGAATATACCCCACGCCTGGCCGGAGGGTCCCACGCCCGGAGCCTCCTCCTTGCTAACACAGCAGTCTGTGGCGATCTAACCGCAGGGCAGCAGCGAGGCTGGGGGAGGGGCGCCCGCCATTGCTGAGGCTTAAGTAGGTAAACAAAGCCGCTGGGAAGCTCCAACTGGGTGGAGCTCACAGCAGCTCAAGGAAACCTGCCTGTCTCTGTAGACTCCGCCTCTGGGGACGGCTCAGCTAAAAATAACAGGGAAGCAGCAGAGACTTGTGCAGGCGCCAAGGACTCTGTCTGACAACTTTGAAGAGAGCAGCGGATCTCCCAACACGGAGGTTGAGATCCTGAGAAGGGACAGACTGCCTGCTCAAGTGGGTCCCTGACCCCTGAGTAGCCTAACTGGGAGACATCCCCACTAGGGGCAGTCTGACACCCCACACCTCACAGGGTGGAGTACACCCCTGAGAGGAAGCTTCCAAAGTAAGAATCAGACAGGTACACTCGCTGTTCAGCAATATTCTATCTTCTGCAACCTCTGCTGCTGATACCCAGGCAAACAGGGTCTGAGTGGACCTCAAGCAATCTCCAACAGACCTATAGCTGAGGGTTCTGACTGGAGAAGGAAAACTATCAAACAGGAAGGACACCTATACCAAAACCCCATCAGTGCCACCATCATCAAAGACCAGAGACAGATAAAACCACAAAGATGGGGAAAAAGCAGGCAGAAAAGCTGGGAATTCAAAAATAAGAGCGCATCTCCCTGCAAAGGAGCGCAGCCCATCGCCAGCAACGGATCAAAGCTGGTCAGAGAATGACTTTGATGAGAAGAGAGAAGAAGGCTTCAGTCCATCAAACTTCTCAGAGCTAAAGGAGGAATTACGCATCCAGCGCAAAGAAACGAAAAATCTTGAAAAAGAGTGGAAGAATTGACAGCTAGACTAATTAATGCAGAGAAGGTCATAAACGACATGACAGAGATGAAAACCATGACACGAGAAATACGTGACAAATGCACAAGCTTCAGTAACCGACTCGATCAACTGGAAGAAAGAGTATCAGCGATTGAGGATCAAATGAATGAAATGAAGCGAGAAGAGAAACCAAAAGAAAAAGAAGAAAAGAAATGAACAAAGCCTGCAAGAAGTATGGGATTATGTAAAAGACCAAATCTACGTCTGATTGGGGTGCCTGAAAGTGAGGGGAGAATGGAAACAAGTTGGAAAACACTCTTCAGGATATCATCCAGGAGAACTTCCCCAACCTAGTAGGGCAGGCCAACATTCAAATTCAGGAAATACAGAGAACGCCACAAAGATACTCCTCCAGAAGGGCAACCCAAGACACATAATTGCCAGATTCACCAAAGTTGAAATGAAGGAAAAATCTTAAGGGCAGCCAGAGAGAAAGGTCGGGTTACCCACAAAGGGAAGCCCATCAGACTAACAGCAGATCTCTCGGCAGAAACTCTACAAGCCAGAAGAGAGTGGGGCCAATATTCAACGTTCTTAAAGAAAAGAATTTTAAACCCAGAATTTCATATCCAGCCAAACTAAGTTTCATCAGTGAAGGAGAAATAAAATCCTTTACAGATAAGCAAATGCTTAGAGATTTTGTCACCACCAGGCCTGCCTTACAAGAGACCCTGAAGGAAGCCCTAAACATGGAAAGGAACAACCGTACCAGCCATTGCAAAACAAGCCAAAATGTAAATCAACTAATGAGCAAAATAACCAGTTAATATCATAATGGCAGGATTAAGTTCACACATAACAATATTAACCTTAAATGTTAATGGACTAAATGCTCCAATTAAAAGACACAGACAGGTACACTCGCTGTTCAGCAATATTCTATCTTCTGCAACCTCTGCTGCTGATACCCAGGCAAACAGGGTCTGGAGTGGACCTCAAGCAATCTCCAACAGACCTATAGCTGAGGGTTCTGACTGGCAGAAGGAAAACTATCAAACAGGAAGGACACCTATACCAAAACCCCATCAGTGGCCACCATCATCAAAGACCAGAGACAGATAAAACCACAAAGATGGGGAAAAAGCAGGGCAGAAAAGCTGGGAATTAAAAAATAAGAGCGCATCTCCCCTGCAAAGGAGCGCAGCCCATCGCCAGCAACGGATCAAAGCTGGTCAGAGAATGACTTTGATGAGAAGAGAGAAGGCTTCAGTCCATCAAACTTCTCAGAGCTAAAGGAGGAATTACGCACCCAGCGCAAAGAAACGAAAAATCTTGAAAAAGAGTGGAAGAATTGACAGCTAGACTAATTAATGCAGAGAAGGTCATAAACGACATGACAGAGATGAAAACCATGACACGAGAAATACGTGACAAATGCACAAGCTTCAGTAACCGACTCGATCAACTGGAAGAAAGAGTATCAGCGATTGAGGATCAAATGAATGAAATGAAGCGAGAAGAGAAACCAAAAGAAAAAGAAGAAAAGAAATGAACAAAGCCTGCAAGAAGTATGGGATTATGTAAAAGACCAAATCTACGTCTGATTGGGGTGCCTGAAAGTGAGGGAGAATGGAAACAAGTTGGAAAACACTCTTCAGGATATCATCCAGGAGAACTTCCCCAACCTAGTAGGGCAGGCCAACATTCAAATTCAGGAAATACAGAGAACGCCACAAAGATACTCCTCCAGAAGGGCAACCCAAGACACATAATTGCCAGATTCACCAAAGTTGAAATGAAGGAAAAAATCTTAAGGGCAGCCAGAGAGAAAGGTCGGGTTACCCACAAAGGGAAGCCCATCAGACTAACAGCAGATCTCTCGGCAGAAACTCTACAAGCCAGAAGAGAGTGGGGCCAATATTCAACGTTCTTAAAGAAAAGAATTTTAAACCCAGAATTTCATATCCAGCCAAACTAAGTTTCATCAGTGAAGGAGAAATAAAACTTTTACAGATAAGCAAATGCTTAGAGATTTTGTCACCACCAGGCCTGCCTTACAAGAGACCCTGAAGGAAGCCCTAAACATGGAAAGGAACAACCGTACCAGCCATTGCAAAAACAAGCCAAAATGTAAATCAACTAATGAGCAAAATAACCAGTTAATATCATAATGGCAGGATTAAGTTCACACATAACAATATTAACCTTAAATGTTAATGGACTAAATGCTCCAATTAAAAGACACAGACTGGCAAACTGGATCAAGTCCAAGACCCATCAGTCTGCTGTATTCAGGAGACCCATCTCACATGCAGAGACATACATAGGCTCAAAATAAAGGGATGGAGGAAGATCTACCAAGCAAATGGAGAACAAAAAAGCAGGGGTTGCAATCCTAGTCTCTGATAAAATAGACTTTAAACCATCAAAGATCAAAAGAGACAAAGAAGGCCATTACATAATGGTAAAGGGATCAATTCAACAGGAAGAGCTAACTATCCTAAATATATATGCACCCAATACAGGAGCACCCAGATTCATAAAGCAAGTCCTTGAGACTTACAAAGAGACTTAGACTCCCACAATAATAATGGGAGACTTCAACACTCCACTGTCAACATTAGACAGATCAACGAGACAGAAAGTTAACAAGGATATCCAGGAATTGAACTCATCTCTGCACCAAGCAGACCTGATAGACATCTATAGAACTCTCCACCCCAAATCAACAGAATATACATTCTTCTCAGCACCACATCGCACTTATTCCAAAATTGACCACATAATTGGAAGTAAAGCACCCTCAGCAAATGTAAAGAACAGAAATTATAACAAACTGTCTCTCAGACCACAGTGCAATCAAACTAGAACTCAGGACTAAGAAACTCAATCAAAACCGCTCAACTACATGGAAACTGAACAACCTGCTCCTGAATGACTACTGGGTACATAACGAAATGAAAGCAGAAATAAAGATGTTCTTTGAAACCAATGAGAACAAAGATACAACATACCAGAATCTCTGGGACACATTTAAAGCAGTGTGTAGAGGAAATTTATAGCACTAAATGCCCACAAGAGAAAGCAGGAAAGATCTAAAATTGACACTCTAACATCACAATTAAAAGAATTAGAGAGGGAAGAGCAAACACACTCAAAAGCTAGCAGAAGGCAAGAAATAACTAAGATCAGAGCAGAACTGAAGGAGATAGAAACACAAAAACCCTCCAAAAATCAATGAATCCAGGAGTTGGTTTTGAAAAGATCAACAAAATTGACAGACCGCTAGCAAGACTAATAAAGAAGAAAAGAGAGAGGAATCAAATAGATGCAATAAAAATGATAAAGGGATATCACCACCGACCCCACAGAAATACAAACTACCATCAGAGAATACTATAAACACCTTTACGCAAATCAACTAGAAAATTTAGAAGAAATGGATAATTTCCTGGACACTTACACTCTCCCAAGACTAAACCAGGAAGAAGTTGAATCCCTGAATAGACCAATAGCAGGCTCTGAAATTGAGGCAACAATTAATAGCCTGCCCACCAAAAAGTCCAGGACCAGACGGATTCACAGCTGAATTCTACCAGAGGTACAAGGAGGAGCTGGTACCATTCCTTCTGAAACTATTCCAATCAATAGAAAAGAGGGAATCCTCCTAACTCATTTTATGAGGCCAACATCATCCTGATACCAAAGCCTGGCAGAGACACAAAAAAAGAGAATTTTAGACCAATATCCCTGATGAACATCGATGCAAAATCCTCAATAAAATACTGGCAAACCGGATTCAGCAGCACATCAAAAGCTTATCCACCCTGATCAAGTGGGCTTCATCCCTGGGATGCAAGGCTGGTTCAACATTCGCAAATCAATAAACGTAATCCAGCATATAAACAGAACCAAAGACAAGAACCACATGATTATCTCAATAGATGCAGAAAAGGCTTTTGACAAAATTCAACAGCCCTTCATGCTAAAACGCCAATAAATTTGGTATTGATGGAACGACCTCAAAATAATAAGAGCTATTTATGACAAACCCACAGCTAATATCATACTGAATGGGCAAAAACTGGAAAAATTCCTTGAAAACTGGTACAAGACAGGGATGCCCTCTCACCACTCCTATTCAACATAGTGTTGGAAGTTCTGGCTAGGGCAATCAGGCAAGAGAAAGAAATCAAGGGTATTCAGTTAGGAAAAGAAGAAGTCAAATTGTCCCTGTTCGCAGATGACATGATTGTATATTTAGAAAACCCCATTGTCTCAGCCCAAAATCTCCTTAAGCTGATAAGCAACTTCAGCAAAGTCTCAGGATACAAAATTAATGTGCAAAAATCACAAGCATTCTTATACACCAGTAACAGACAAGCAGAGAGCCAAATCAGGAATGAACTTCCATTCACAATTGCTTCAAAGAGAATAAAATACCTAGGAATCCAACTTACAAGGGATGTAAAGGACCTTCTTCAAGGAGAACTACAAACCACTGCTCAGTGAAATCAAAGAGGACACAACAAATGGAAGAACATACCATGCTCATGGATAGGAAGAATCAATATCGTGAAAATGGCCATACTGCCCAAGGTTATTTATAGATTCAATGCCATCCCCATCAAGCTACCAATGAGTTTCTTCACAGAATTGGAAAAACTGCTTTAAAGTTCATATGGAACCAAAAAGAGCCCGCATTGCCAAGACAATCCTAAGTCAAAAGGACAAAGCTGGAGGCGCCACGCTACCTGACTTCAAACTATACTACAAGGCTACAGTAACCAAAACAGCATGGTACTGGTACCAAAACAGAGCTATAGACCAATGGAACAGAACAGAGTCCTCAGAAATAATACCACACATCTACAGCCGTCTGATCTTTGATAAACCTGAGAGAAACAAGAAATGGGGAAAGGATTCCTATTTAATAAATGGTGCTGGGAAAATTGGCTAGCCATAAGTAGAAAGCTGAAACTGGATCCTTTCCTTACTCCTTATACAAAGAAGAAGTCAAATTGTCCCTGTTCGCAGATGACATGATTGTATATTTAGAAAACCCCATTGTCTCAGCCCAAAATCTCCTTAAGCTGATAAGCAACTTCAGCAAAGTCTCAGGATACAAAATTAATGTGCAAAAATCACAAGCATTCTTATACACCAGTAACAGACAAGCAGAGAGCCAAATCAGGAATGAACTTCCATTCACAATTGCTTCAAAGAGAATAAAATACCTAGGAATCCAACTTACAAGGGATGTAAAGGACCTCTTCAAGGAGAACTACAAACCACTGCTCAGTGAAATCAAAGAGGACACTAACAAATGGAAGAACATACCATGCTCATGGATAGGAAGAATCAATATCGTGAAAATGGCCATACTGCCCAAGGTTATTTATAGATTCAATGCCATCCCCATCAAGCTACCAATGAGTTTCTTCACAGAATTGGAAAAACTGCTTTAAAGTTCATATGGAACCAAAAAGAGCCCGCATTGCCAAGACAATCCTAAGTCAAAAGGACAAAGCTGGAGGCGCCACGCTACCTGACTTCAAACTATACTACAAGGCTACAGTAACCAAAACAGCATGGTACTGGTACCAAAACAGAGCCATAGACCAATGGAACAGAACAGAGTCCTCAGAAATAATACCACACGTCTACAGCCGTCTGATCTTTGATAAACCTGAGAGAAACAAGAAATGGGGAAAGGATTCCTATTTAATAAATGGTGCTGGGAAAATTGGCTAGCCATAAGTAGAAAGCTGAAACTGGATCCTTTCCTTACTCCTTATACAAAGATTAATTCAAGATGGATTAGAGACTTAAATGTTAGACCTAATACCATAAAAACCCTAGAAGAAAATCTAGGTAGTACCATTCAGGACATAGGCATGGGCAAGGACTTCATGTCTAAAACACCAAAAGCAATGGCAGCAAAAGCCAAAATTGACAAATGGGATCTAATTAAACTAAGAGCTTCTGCACAGCAAAAGAAACTACCATCAGAGTGAACAGGCAACCTACAGAATGGGAGAAAATTTTGCAATCTACTCATCTGACAAAGGGCTAATATCCAGAATCTACAAAGAACTCAAACAAATATACAAGAAAGAAACAAACAACCCCATCAAAAGTGGGCAAAGGATATGAACAGACATTTCTCAAAAGAAGACATTCATACAGCCAACAGACACATGAAAAATGCTCATCATCACTCGCCATCAAATGCAAATCAAAACCACAATGAGATACCATCTCACACCAGTTAGAATGGCCATCATTAAAAATCAGGAAACAACAAGTGTTGGAGAGGATGTGGAGAAATAGGAACACTTTTACACTGTTGGTGGGATTGTAAACTAGTTCAACCATTATGGAAAACAGTATGGCGATTCCTCAGGATCTAGAACTAGATGTACCATATGACCCAAGCCATCCCACTACTGGGTATATACCCAAAGGATTATAAATTATTCTACTACAAGACACATGCACACGTATGTTTATTGCAGCACTATTCACAATAGCAAAGACTTGGAATCAACCCAAATGTCCATCTGTGACAGACTGGATTAAGAAAATGTGGCACATATACACCATGGAATACTATGCAGCCATAAAAAGGATGAGTTTGCGTCCTTTGTAGGGACATGGATGCAGCTGGAAACCATCATTCTTAGCAAACTATCACAAGAAGAAAACCAAACACCGCATGTTCTCACTCATAGGTGGGAACTGAACAATGAGATCACTTGGACTCGGGAAGGGAACATCACACACTGGGCTTATCATGGGGAGAGGGAGGGATTGCATTGGGGAGTTATACCTGATATAAATGATGAATTGATGGGTGCTGACGAGTTGATGGGTGCAGCACACCAACATTGCACAAGTATACATATGTAACAAACCTGCACGTTATGCACATGTACCCTAGAACTTAAAGTATAATAAAAAAAAAAAAAAAAAAAAAAAAAAAATAAAATAAATTTATTGAATAAGAACAATTTCTTAAAATAAATAGAAACAATATGAAAATGACAAAAGTAACAAGTTGTAATACACATTTTGAATTATTTGGTATATCTAAACTTGGCCAAGTTATATTTAAAGATTTAAAGATTTTTAAAGTGATTGTGAACTTCCTCCACTAAGTAATTTAAGATTCTAGTAGAAGATGGATACAGATGCTACATTCCTACGTTATGGTTGTGTGTGACTGAAATAATCTGGTGCTTCTAAGGAACTTAGAGCAGTCCATGACTATGTGGAAATCATAGATTCCTCAGTCCTTCTTTATGCTATTTATTTTACTGCCCCATCCCTGTACTTATTCTCAAATCTAAATTTATTCATTCAAAGTTAATTTTTTTTCACTTGTGACGTATAATTATATATTTGGTACCTTTCTAGGTCATATAAAATAATAATTCACATGCAGTTATTTATTTATTTGTATTTTTTTTTTTTTTGAGATGGAGTCTCGCTCTGTCACCCACGCTGGAGTGCAGTGGCTGGATCTCAGCTCACTGCAAGCTCTGCCTCCTGGGTTTACACCATTCTCCTGTCTCAGCCTCCCAAGTAGCTGGGACTACAGGCGCCCGCCACCACGCCTAGCTAGTTTTTTGTATTTTTTAGTAGAGACGGGGTTTCACCGTTTTAGCCAGGATGGTCTCGATTTCCTGACCTTGTGATCCGCCTGTCTCCGCCTCCCAAAGTAATTTATTTTTATCCAGGGTACCATTGATAAATATTATCAGATGGCCTTGTTATTGTATTAGATGAAGAAGATCAATAGTTCTAGTAAAGTTGCTCAGCTACCTGGAAAACCCCATAAAAACACAATTACAACCACTATAAACGAATCACTTTATAGTCAAAACTCAACCAAACCTTCAACGTGCAGGTGCCTGGGAATTAGAAATATCTTGGATTACTAAGGATAATCATTTAAAATGAGTATTCGGTCACACAATCAGGTAACCCAAGCTATGTTAGTACTATCATTATTCTTGACAAATGAAAATGTGGATACTTGTTTCCCCGAACTATCAAAATGTGAACTATCAAAATTTATTAGAAGTATGTTTACTCTGAAGAAAAATAAACATACTGGTATCAGTGATTTTCTCTAATCTTTTCAGCTCTTCCCTAGTTTCCCATTTTTCTAAAACATCCTCTTTTAATTGCAATCTTGCAATTAATAATCATAAATTGAGCTTATTGTTTATCAGCCCTAATTAAAAACAATAATCACGAGTCTAGA
>CM058080.1:34350243-34383243 GCA_030247045.1 Colobus guereza | reverse complement strand
AAACTGGACAGAATCCTTGGGAGTAACTGCATTGTAATGTGTGTACGCATCACAAAAAATTAAATCTTCCTTTGGATTGAGCAGTTTGAAGTCACTGTTTCTGTGGAACCTCAGAAAGAACATTTGGGAATGCTCTTAAGAATACGCTGAAAAAGAAATACCCTCCGATAAAAAACAGAAGAAAACTTTCTGTGAAACTGCTCTTTGACACGTGAAGTCCACACGCACAGGTAAGCTTTGGTTTTCATTGAGCAGTATTCTAACCCTGCTCTTGTTTAGTCTGTGAAGTGATATGCTGGAGCACTCTGAGGTTTTTGGTGAAAAAGGAAACATCTTCAGATACATACTGGAGAGAAGATTTCCGAGGAGCTGCTTTGTGACATGTGCATTCCACTCACAGGTTTACACCTCAATTCTAGAAGCAGATTGGGGAATCCCATTTGGAGGAAAAGCTACAAGGGGACATTCAAAAATATATGGACTGCTAAGGTGAAAAAGGAAATATCATCAGACAAAAACTGGAAAGAAGCTTTCTTTGAAACTGCGTTGTGGTAGATATGTATCCTCTCCTCCCATAGAAAAAGCTTTTTTCTATTATGCAGTTTTGAAACTGCGTAAAGGACAGAAATGCGAAGGGACATTAGGGAGCACATTCAGGCCTGTAGGAGACATCTTCACATAAAAAGTGGAGAAAAGGTTTCTGAGAAACTTCTTTGTGATGTGCGCATTCCACTCAGGGAATTACACCTCTTTTCTCATAAGGCACTTTTTGAACACTGTTCTTGTAAAACTGAAAAAGGGATATTTTGCAGTGAATTGAGAAACGTGGCGAAAAGTGAAATATCCTGAATTAAAACCAGAAAGGAAGCATTCTAAACTCTCTGACGTGCGTATTCGTTTCAGAGAGTTAAAGCTTACACTACACTGCCCATTTTGGAAGCTCTGTCTTTGAGGAATTTGTGATTGGATATTAAGAGCTTTCCCTGGGCTTGCGGTGTGAAAGGAAACGTCTTCTAATGAAAATTGCAGAGTCTCATTCAGAGCAACTGCTTTGTGATGTGTGTAATCATCTCATAGCCTTAAATCATTGTTTGGATTCAGCAGTTTGATATCTCTGTTTCTGTGGAACCTGAGCAGAGAGATTTGGGAACACTCTCAAGAATCTGTGAAAAAGAAATACCCAGGGGTGAGGAGCAAGATGGCCGAATAGGAACAGCTCCAGTCTCCAACTCCTAGCGTGACCGACACAGAAGCCGGTGATTTCTGCATTTTCAACTGAGGTACTGGGGTCATTTCACTAGGGACTGCCAGACAATTGGTGCTGGTCAGCTGCTGCAGCACGACCAGTGAGAGCTGAAGCAGTGCGAGGCATCACCTCACCTGGGAAGCGCAAGGGGGAAGGAAATCCCTTTTCCTAGCCAGGGGAACTGAGATGCAAAACACCTGGAAAATTGGGTAACTCCCACCACAGTACTGTGCTTTAAGCAAACGAGCACACAAGGAGATTATATCTCACACCTGGCCGGGAAGGTCCCATGGCCATGGAGCCTCTCTCATTGCTAGCACAGCAGTCTGCAATCTAACCACAAGGCAGCAGCAAGGCTGAGGGAGGGGCGCCCGCCATTGCTGAGGCATAAGTAGGTAAACAAAGCCGCTAGGAAGCTCGAACTGGGGGGAGCTCACAGCAGCTCAAGGAAACCTAACTGTCTCTGTAGACTCCACATCTGGGGACAGGGTACAGCGAAACAACAACAACAAAAAAGCAGCAGAAATCTTTGCAGACGGAAATGACTGTGTCTGACAGATTTGAAGAGAGCAGTGGATTTCCCAACACGGAGGTTGAGATCTGAGAAGGCACAGACTGCCTGCTCAAGTGGGTTCCTGACCCCAGAGTAGCCTAACTGGGAGACATCCCTCACTAGGGGCAGTCTGACACCCCACACCTCATAGGGTGGAGTACAACCCTGAGAGGAAGTTTCCAAAGTAAGAATCAGACCGGTACACTCGCTGTTCAGCAATATTCAATCTTCTGCAAACTCTGCTGCTGATATCCAGGAAAACAGGGTCTGGAACGGACCTCAAGCAATCTCCAACAGACCGGCAGCTGAGGGTCCTGACAGTAGGAAGGAAAACTATCAAACAGGAAGGACACCTATAGAAAAACCCCATCAGTACGTCAACATCACCAAAGACCAGAGACAGATAAAACCACAAAGATGGGGAAAAGCAGGGCAGAAAGGTGGAAATTCAAAAATAAGAGCGCATCTCCCCATGCATAGGAGCACAGCTCATCGCCAGCAATGGATCAAAGCTGGTCAGAGAATGATTTTGACGAGATGAGAGAAGAAGGCTTCAGTCCATCAAACTTATCAGAGCTAAAGGAGGAATTTGAGAGAAACGAAAAATCTTGAAAAAGAGTGGAAGAATTGACAGCTAGACTAATTAATGCAGAGAAGATCATAAGCGAAATGACAGAGATGAAAACCATGACACAAGAAATATGGGACAGATTCACAAGCTTCAGTAACTGACTGGATCAACTGGAAGAAAGAGTATCAGCGATTGAGGATCAAATGAATGAAATGAAGTGAGAAGAGAAACCAAAGGAAAAAGAAGATAAAGAAATGAACAAAGCCTGCAAGAAGTATGGGATTATGTAAAAGACCAAATGATTGAGGTGCCTGAAAGTGATGGGAAAAAGGAACCAAGTTGGAAAACACTCTTCAGGATATCATCCAGGAGAACTTCCCCAACCTAGTAGGGCAGGCCAACATTCAAATTCAGGAAATACAGAGAACACCACAAAGATACTCCTCGAGAAGAGCAACTCCAAGACACATAATTGCCAGATTCACCAAAGTTGAAATGAAGGAAAGAATCTTAAGACTAGCCGGAGAAAGGTCGGGTTACACACAAGGATGCCCATCAGACTAACAGCAGACCTCTGCAGAAACTCTACAAGCCAGAAGAGTGGGGGCCAATATTCAACATTCTTTTTTTTTTTTTTTATTATACTTTAAGTTCTAGGGTACATGTGCATAATGTGCAGGTTTGTTACATATGTATACTTGTGCAATGTTGGTGTGCTGCACCCATCAACTCGTCAGCACCCATCAATTCATCATTTATATCAGGTATAACTCCCCAGTGCAATCCCTCTCCTCCTCCCCAGATAAGTGTGTGATGTTCCCTTCCCGAGTCCAAGTGATCTCATTGTTCAGTTCCACCTATGAGTGAGAACATGCAGTGTTTGGTTTTCTCTTCTTGTGATAGTTTGCTAAGAATGATGGTTTCCAGCTGCATCCATGTCCCTACAAAGGACATAAACTCATCCTTTTTATGGCTGCATAGTATTCCATGGTGTATATGTGCCACATTTTCTTAATCCAGTCTGTCACAGATGGACATTTGGGTTGATTCAAGTCTTTGCTATTGTGAATAGTGCAATAAACATACGTGTGCATGTGTCTTTGTAGTAGAATAATTTATAATCCTTTGGGTATATACCCAGTAGTGGGATGGCTGGGTCATATGGTACATCTAGTTCTAGATCCTTGAGGAATCGCCATACTGTTTTCCATAATGCAGTCTGCAATCTAACCACAAGGCAGCAGCAAGGCTGAGGGAGGCGCCCGCCATTGCTGAGGCATAAGTAGGTAAACAAAGCCGCTAGGAAGCTCGAACTGGGGAGCTCACAGCAGCTCAAGGAAACCTAACTGTCTCTGTAGACTCCACATCTGGGGACAGGGTACAGCGAAACAACAACAACAAAAGCAGCAGAAATCTTTGCAGACGGAAATGACTGTGTCTGACAGATTTGAAGAGAGCAGTGGATTTCCCAACACGGAGGTTGAGATCTGAGAAGGCACAGACTGCCTGCTCAAGTGGGTTCCTGACCCAGAGTAGCCTAACTGGGAGACATCCTCACTAGGGCAGTCTGACACCCCACACCTCATAGGGTGGAGTACAACCCTGAGAGGAAGTTTCCAAAGTAAGAATCAGACCGGTACACTCGCTGTTCAGCAATATTCAATCTTCTGCAAACTCTGCTGCTGATATCCAGGAAAACAGGGTCTGGAACGGACCTCAAGCAATCTCCAACAGACCGGCAGCTGAGGGTCCTGACAGTAGGAAGGAAAACTATCAAACAGGAAGGACACCTATAGAAAAACCCCATCAGTACGTCAACATCACCAAAGACCAGAGACAGATAAAATCACAAAGATGGGGAAAAAGCAGGGCAGAAAAGGTGGAAATTCAAAAAATAAGAGCGCATCTCCCCATGCATAGGAGCACAGCTCATCGCCAGCAATGGATCAAAGCTGGTCAGAGAATGATTTTGACGAGATGAGAGAAGAAGGCTTCAGTCCATCAAACTTATCAGAGCTAAAGGAGGAATTACGTACCCAGCACGAAGAAACGAAAAATCTTGAAAAAAGAGTGGAAGAATTGACAGCTAGACTAATTAATGCAGAGAAGATCATAAGCGAAATGACAGAGATGAAAACCATGACACAAGAAATATGGGACAGATTCACAAGCTTCAGTAACTGACTGGATCAACTGGAAGAAAGAGTATCAGCGATTGAGGATCAAATGAATGAAATGAAGTGAGAAGAGAAACCAAAGGAAAAAAGAAGATAAAGAAATGAACAAAGCCTGCAAGAAGTATGGGATTATGTAAAAAGACCAAATGATTGAGGTGCCTGAAAGTGATGGGGAAAAAGGAACCAAGTTGGAAAACACTCTTCAGGATATCATCCAGGAGAACTTTCCCAACCTAGAAGGGCAGGCCAACATTCAAATTCAGGAAATACAGAGAACACCACAAAGATACTCCTCGAGAAGAGCAACTCCAAGACACATAATTGCCAGAGTCACCAAAGTTGAAATGAAGGAAAGAATCTTAAGACTAGCCGGAGAGAAAGGTCGGGTTACACACAAAAGGATGCCCATCAGACTAACAGCAGACCTCTCGGCAGAAACTCTACAAGCCAGAAGAGAGTGGGGGCCAATATTCAACATTCTTTTTTTTTTTTTTTTTTAATTATACTTTAAGTTCTAGGGTACATGTGCATAATGTGCAGGTTTGTTACATATGTATACTTGTGCAATGTTGGTGTGCTGCACCCATCAACTCGTCAGCACCCATCGATTCATCATTTATATCAGGTATAACTCCCCAGTGCAATCCCTCCCCCCTCCCCTCCTCCCCAGGATAAGACCCAGTGTGTGATGTTCCCCTTCCCAAGTCCAAGTGATCTCATTGTTCAGTTCCCACCTATGAGTGAGAACATGCGTGTTTGGTTTTCTTCTTGTGATAGTTTGCTAAGAATGATGGTTTCCAGCTGCATCCATGTCCCTACAAAGGATAAACTCATCCTTTTTATGGCTGCATAGTATTCCATGGTGTATATGTGCCACATTTTCTTAATCCAGTCTGTCACAGATGGACATTTGGGTTGATTCCAAGTCTTTGCTATTGTGAATAGTGCCGCAATAAACATACGTGTGCATGTGTCTTTGTAGTAGAATAATTTATAATCCTTTGGGTATATACCCAGTAGTGGGATGGCTGGGTCATATGGTACATCTAGTTCTAGATCCTTGAGGAATCGCCATACTGTTTTCCATAATGGTTGAACTAGTTTACAATCCCACCAACAGTGTAAAAGTGTTCCTATTTCTCCACATCCTCTCCAACACTTGTTGTTTCCTGATTTTTAATGATGGCCATTCTAACTGGTGTGAGATGGTATCTCATTGTGGTTTTGATTTGCATTTCTCTGATGGCGAGTGATGATGAGCATTTTTCATGTGTCTGTTGGCTGTATGAATGTCTTCTTTTGAGAAATGTCTGTTCATATCCTTTCCCACTTTTTGATGGGGTTGTTTGTTTTTTCTTGTATATTTGTTTGAGTTCTTTGTAGATTCTGGATATTAGCCCTTTGTCAGACGAGTAGATTGAAAAAATTTTCTCCCATTCTGTAGGTTGCCTGTTCACTCTGATGGTAGTTTCTTTTGCTGTGCAGAAGTTCTTTAGTTTAATGAGATCCCATTTGTCAATTTTGGCTTTGGCTGCCATTGCTTTTGGTGTTTTAGACATGAAGTCCTTGCCCATGCCTATGTCCTGAATGGTACTACCTAGATTTTCTTCTAGGGTTTTTATGGTATTAGGTCTAACATTTAAGTCTCTAATCCATCTTGAATTAATCTTCGTATAAGGAGTAAGGAAAGGATCCAGTTTCAGCTTTCTACTTATGGCTAGCCAATTTTCCCAGCACCATTTATTAAATAGGAATCCTTTCCCCATTTCTGTTTATCTCAGGTTTATCAAAAATCTGACGGCTGTAGATGTGTGGTATTATTTCTGAGGACTCTGTTCTGTTCCATTGGTCTATAGCTCTGTTTTGGTACCAGTACCATGCTGTTTTGGTTACTGTAGCCTTGTAGTATAGTTTGAAGTCAGGTAGCGTGACACCTCCAGCTTTGTCCTTTTGACTTAGGATTGTCTTGGCAATGCGGGCTCTTTTTGGTTCCATATGAACTTTAAAGCCGTTTTTCCAATTCTGTGAAGAAACTCATTGGTAGCTTGATGGGGATGGCATTGAATCTATAAATAACCTTGGGCAGTATGGCCATTTTCACGATATTGATTCTTCCTATCCATGAGCATGGTATGTTCTTCCATTTGTTAGTGTCTTCTTTGATTTCACTGAGCAGTGGTTTGTAGTTCTCCTTGAAGAGGTCCTTTACATCCCTTGTAAGTTGGATTCCTAGGTATTTTATTCTCTTTGAAGCAATTGTGAATGGAAGTTCATTCCTGATTTGGCTCTCTGCTTGTCTGTTACTGGTGTATAAGAATGCTTGTGATTTTTGCACATTAATTTTGTATCCTGAGACTTTGCTGAAGTTGCTTATCAGCTTAAGGAGATTTTGGGCTGAGACGATGGGGTTTTCTAAATATACAATCATGTCATCTGCAAACAGGGACAATTTGACTTCTTCTTTTCCTAACTGAATACCCTTGATTTCTTTCTCTTGCCTGATTGCCCTAGCCAGAACTTCCAACACTATGTTGAATAGGAGTGGTGAGAGAGGGCATCCTGTCTTGTGCCAGTTTTCAAAGGGAATTTTTCCAGTTTTGCCCATTCAGTATGATATTAGCTGTGGGTTTGTCATAAATAGCTCTTATTATTTTGAGGTATGTTCCATCAATACCGAATTTATTGAGCGTTTTAGCATGAAGGGCTGTTGAATTTTGTCAAAAGCCTTTTCTGCATCTATTGAGATAATCATGTGGTTCTTGTCTTTGGTTCTGTTTATATGCTGGATTACGCTATTGATTTGCGAATGTTGAACCAGCCTTGCATCCCAGGGATGAAGCCCACTTGATCAGGGTGGATAAGCTTTTGATGTGCTGCTGAATGGTTTGCCAGTATTTTATTGAGGATTTTTGCATCGATGTTCATCAGGGATATTGGTCTAAAATTCTCTTTTTTGTTGTGTCTCTGCCAGGCTTTGGTATCAGGATGATGTTGGCCTCATAAAATGAGTTAGGAGGATTCTCTTTTCTATTGATTGAATAGTTTCAGAAGGAATGGTACCAGCTCCTCCTTGTACCTCTGGTAGAATTCAGCTGTGAATCCGTCTGGTCCTGGACTTTTTGGTGGGTAGGCTATTAATTGTTGCCTCAATTTCAGAGCCTGCTATTGGTCTATTCAGGATTCAACTTCTTCCTGGTTTAGTCTTGGGAGAGTGTAAGTGTCCAGGAAATTATCCATTTCTTCTAGATTTTCTAGCTGATTTGCGTAGAGGTGTTTATAGTATTCTCTGATGGTAGTTTGTATTTCTGTGAGGTCGGTGGTGATATCCCCTTTATCATTTTTTATTGCATCTATTTGATTCCTCTCTCTTTTCTTCTTTATTAGTCTTGCTAGCGGTCTGTCAATTTTGTTGATCTTTTCAAAAAACCAACTCCTGGATTCATTGATTTTTTGGAAGGTTTTTTGTGTTTCTAACTCCTTCACTTCTGCTCTAATCTTAGTTATTTCTTGCCTTCTGCTAGCTTTTGAGTGTGTTTGCTCTTGCCTCTCTAGTTCTTTTAATTGTGATGTTAGAGTGTCAATTTTAGATCTTTCCTGCTTTCTCTTGTGGGCATTTAGTGCTATAAATTTCCCTCTACACAGTGCCTTAAATGTGTCCCAGAAGTTCTGGTATGTTGTATCTTTGTTCTCATTGGTTTCAAAGAACATCTTTATTTCTGCTTTCATTTCGTTATGTACCCAGTAGTCATTCAGGAGCAGGTTGTTCAGTTTCCATGTAGTTGAGCGGTTTTGATTGAGTTTCTTAGTCCTGAGTTCTAGTTTGATTGCACTGTGGTGTGAGAGACAGTTTGTAATAATTTCTGTTCTTTTACATTTGCTGAGGAGTGCTTTACTTCCAATTATGTGGTCAATTTTGGAATCAGTGTGATGTGATGCTGAGAAGAATGTATATTCTGTTGATTTGGGGTGGAGAGTTCTATAGATGTCTATTAAGTCCGCTTGGTGCAGAGATGAGTTCAATTCCTGGATATCCTTGTTAACTTTCTGTCTCGTTGATCTGTCTAATGTTGACAGTGGAGTGTTGAAGTCTCCATTATTGCATGGAGTCTAAGTCTCTGTAAGTCTCAAGGACTTGCTTTATGAATCTGGGTGCTCCTGTATTGGGTGCATATATATTTAGGATAGTTAGCTCTTCCTGTTGAATTGATCCCTTTGACATTATGTAATGGCCTTCTTTGTCTCTTTTGATCTTTGATGGTTTAAAGTCTATTTTATCAGAGACTAGGATTGCAACCCCTGCTTTTTTTTTGTTCTCCATTTGCTTGGTAGATCTTCCTCCATCCCTTTATTTTGAGCCTATGTATGTCTCTGCATGTGAGATGGGTCTCCTGACTACAGCAGACTGATGGGTCTTGACTCTTGATCCAGTTTGCCAGTCTGTGTCTTTAAATTGGAGCATTTAGTCCATTAACATTTAAGGTTAATATTGTTATGTGTCAACTTGATCCTTCCATTATGATATTAACGGGTTATTTTGCTCATTAGTTGATTTACATTTTGGCTTGTTTTTGCAATGGCTGGTACTGATTGTTCCTTTCCATGTTTAGGGCTTCCTTCAGGGTCTCTTGTAAGGCAGGCCTGGTGGTGACAAAATCTCTAAGCATTTGCTTATCTGTAAAGGATTTTATTTCTCCTTCACTGATGAAACTTAGTTTGGCTGGATATGAAATTCTGGGTTTAAAATTCTTTTCTTTAAGAACATTGTCCCTGTTCACAGATGACATGATGGTATATTTAGAAAACCCCATCGTCTCAGCCCAAAATCTCCTTAAGCTGAGAAGCAACTTCAGCAAAGTCTCAGGATACAAAATTAATGTGCAAAAATCACAAGCATTCTTGTACACCAGTAACAGACAAGCAGAGAGCCAAATCAGGAATGAACTTCCATTCACAATTGCTTCAAAGAGAATAAAGTACCTAGGAATCCAACTTACAAGGGATTTAAAGGACCTCCTCAAGGAGAACTACAAACCACTGCTCAGTGAAATCATAGAGAACACTAACAAATGGAACAACATACCATGCTCATGGATAGGAAGAATCAATATCATGAAAATGGCCATACTGCCCAAAGTTTTTTATAGATTGAATGGCATCCCCATCAAGCTACCAATGAGTTTCTTCACAGAATTGGAAAAAACGGCTTTAAAGTTCATATGGAACCAAAAAAGAGCCCGCATTGCCAAGACAATCCTAAGTCAAAAGGACAAAGCTGGAGGTGTCACTACCTGACTTCAAACTTACAAGGCTACAGTAACCAAAACAGCATGGTACTGGTACCAAAACAGAGCTATAGACCAATGGAACAGAGCAGAGTCCTCAGAAATAATACCACACATCTACAGCCGTCTGATTTTTGATAAACCTGAGAGAAACAAGAAATGGGGAAAGGATTCCCTATTTAATAAATGGTGCTGGGAAAATTGGCTAGCCATAAGTAGAAAGCTGAAACTGGATCATTTCCTTACTCCTTATATGAAGATTAATTCAAGATGGATTAGAGACTTAAATGTTAGACCTAATACCATAAAAACCCTAGAAGAAAATCTAGGTAGTACCATTCAGGACATAGGCATGGTCAAGGACTTCATGTCTAAAACACCAAAAGCAACGGCAGCCAAAGCCAAAATTGCTTTAATGTTAATAACTTAAACTTGCCTCAAGTTGCAATGAAGGCAAGCAGAGAAAGAGAGGAGCTGGTGGTGGATTTGGCTACCACAAAACCAAGAAAGTTGAGAAGTCCAAAATCTTTAAACACATTAGCAGGAAATCATCCGACAGCAGGCAGTTCTGTCACTGATGGCATGCCTTTCTTTCATCTTGAGTAACTTTGTCCTAAAATGAAGTTTTTTTTTGTCCCTTGATTTGACAGGATTTTTGTAGACTTTAGAGTTTGGAATTACCTAACAAGAGTATAAATTGACTTGGGTTGCAAGCGCTGAGCACTGTTACTTCTATCGAGTCTCTCTTTTATTTTTGGGACATAAAACAGGCTTTAATTTTCTTGGTTGCCCAAGGGCAGAGCAAGGAATATCTGGTCTTTCTTGTGATTATATAATATTTTAATTTTATTTTATTTTTTATTATTTTTTTTAACACCATAAAGTTTATTCATAACTTGGAATATATATATATATTTTGAGATGCAGTCTTGCTCTGTTGCCCAGGCTGGAGTGCAGTGGTGCAACCTTGCCTCACTGCAACCTTCACCTCCCGGGTTAAAGTGATTCTCCTGCCTCAGCCTCCTGAGTAGCTGTGATTACAGGTGCCTGGCACCATGAGTACATGTTTTATGAGGGTCAACAGAGTTCATCTCCACCCAGTCACCAGGGACCCAGGCTGACAGAGACTGCCATCATAGCTCCACTACGTAGAACACATGTCCACAAGTAAGTGAAGGAGGAGAGGAAGAGTAGAATGATCTCACTGAATGTTTTCAAAGGCTAAGCTGAGGAACAGCTTGCCTTGCTCACATTGGCCAGAACCCAGTCAGCTGGCGCAAATTTAACTAGAAAAATGTCTAGGACGTGGCATTGTTTCTGTTGTAAGAAATCAGAAAGACCTCCCAGAAGAAGGACTGGACATGTAGAGGAAGTACCCTGCCTCTTCAGGAAGTATCTTGGGACAACCAAATAAATGGAGGAAAATCCTTCAACTCTCTTACAATTGCCTTATTTGAGCTCAGGCAGAGTTTAACTAACCAGTACAGTACATACTTAATCCATTAATTTGGTTTATATTTTCTACTTACTTATTCAACCAAGGACAGGCATTTATGGAGTATTCATTATGTATGAGTTGCAGAACAGGCTATATACAAAGATAATCATGGTATTTCTTTTTTATGTTACATATATTAATTTATTTAATCCTCACTACACCCAAAATGGTACATACTATTGTTATTCCCATTTTGCAGATGAAGAAACTGAGGCACAGAGAAGTTAAATAACTTGATCAAGGTCACAGTCTTAACAAGTTGCAATCACCATTTTGTAAAATCATGTTACTGATAACAATGTTTTCATGGATGATATCCTGAAGAGTGTTTTCCAACTTGTTTCCATTCTCCTCACTTTCAGGCACCCCAATCAGATGTAGATTTGGTCTTTTACATAATCCCATACTTCTTGCAGGCTTTGTTCATTTCTTTTTCTTCTTTTTCTTTTGGTTTCTCTTCTCGCTTCATTTCATTCATTTGATCCTCAATCGCTGATACTCTTTCTTCCAGTTGATTGAGTTGGTTACTGAAGTGCATTTATCATGTATTTCTCGTGTCATGGTTTTCATCCTGTCATGTCGCTTTATGACCTTCTCTGCATTAATTAGTCTAGCTGTCAATTCTTCCACTCTTTTTCAAGATTTTTATTTTCTTTGCGCTGGGTACATAATTCCTCCTTTAGCTCTGAGAAGTTTGATGGATCTGAAGCCTTCTTCTCTTCTCACAAAGTCATTCTCTGACCAGCTTTGATCCATTGTTGGTGATGGGCTGCGCTCCTTTGCAGGGGAGATGCCTCTTTTTTTTGAATTTCCAGCTTTTCTGCCCTGCTTTTTCCCATCTTTGTGGTTTTATCTGTCTCTGGTCTTTAATGATGGTGACGCACTGATGGGGTTTTGCATAGGTGTCCTTCCTGTTTGATAGTTTTCCTTCTGCCAGTCAGAACCTCAGCTATAGGTCTGTTGGAGATTGCTTGAGGTCCACTCCAGACCCTGTTTGCCTGAGTATCAGCAGCAGAGGTTGCAGAAGATAGAATATTGCTGAACAGCAAGTGTACCCCTCTGATTCTTACTTTGAAGCTTCCTCTCAGGGGTGTACTCCACCCTGTGAGGTGGGTGTCAGACTGCCCCTAGTGGGCGATGTCTCCCAGTTAGTTCTACTCAGGGTCAGGGACCCACTTGAGCTGGCAGTCTGTCCCTTCTCAGATCTCAACCTCCGTGTTGGGAGATCCACTGCCTCTTCAAAGTTGTCAGACAGAGTCATTCAGACTGCACAGGTCTCTGCTGCTTCCCCTGTTATTTTTTATCTGAGCCCTGTCCCCAGAGGCAGAGCTCCACAGAGACAGGCAGGTTTCCTTGAGCTGCTGCTGTGAGCTCCACCCAGTTGATCTTCCCAGTGGCTTTGTTTATCTACTTAAGCCTCAGCAATGGCAGGCGCTCCCCCAGCCTCGCTGCTGCCTGCGGTTAGATCGCTGCAGACTGCTGTGTTAGCAAGGAGGGAGGCTCCAGGGCGTGGGACCCTCCCGCCAGGCGTGGGATATATTCACTGGTGTGCACGTTAGCCTACAGTGAGAGTATTGGTGTGGAGTTACCCATTTTCCAGGTGTTGTGTGTCTCAGTTTCCTGTTAGGAAAAATGGATCCTTCCCCTGCACTCTCCCAGGTGAGGCGATGCCTCGCCTGCTTCAGCTCTCTGGTCAGGCTGCAACAGCTGAGCAGCACCATTGTCCGGCACTCACACTAGTGAGATGACCCCAGTACCTCAGTTGAAAATGCAGAAATCACCGGTCTTCTGTGTCCTTCAAGCTGGGAGTTGAAGACTGGAGTTGTTCCTATTCGGCCATCTTGCTCCACCCCTCTTGTTGTTTTCATTGAGCATTTTGTTTACACTCTTTGAGGAAACTCGGACACTTGGAGTGCATTGGTGCCCACAGTAAAGAAGTGACATATCCACAGATAAAAACTACAAAGAATTCCTCACCTCACAGAGTTACACCTTTTTTTTCATGGAGCAGTTTCCAAACACTGTTTTTATGGAATCTGAAAGTCGATATGGAGGGCATTGAGGCCTATGGTGGAAAAGGTAATATCCTCAGATAAAATTAGAAAGAAGATTTTGGAGAAATTACTTTGGATATGAATTAACCTCACAGAGATACACTGTTGTTTTCATTGATGAAATTGATAACACTGTTTTCATGGAATATGCACAGGATATTTGGGAGTGCTTTGAAGAATATGGTGACAAAGGAATTATCCCCAGACAAAACGAAAGAAACTTTCATAGAATTTCTTGTGAAGTGTGAATTCATCTCACAGAGTTCAATCGTTCTTTCTATGGAGCATTTTGCTAACACCCTGTCCATGGAAACTGCAGTAGGATATTTGGGAGCGGTTGAGGCTGATCAAAAAAGGAAGTATCCTCAGACAAAACCAAAAAGAAACTTACGAGAAACTGCTTCATGATGCATAAATTCAATTCACAGAGTTACACTGTTATTTTATTTTTTTTTTATTTTTATTTTTTATTATGCTTTAAGTTCTAGGGTACATGTGCATAACGTGCAGGTTTGTTACATATGTATACTTGTGCCATGTTGGTGTGCTGCACCCATCAACTCGTCATCACCCATCAATTCATCATTTATATCAGGTATAACTCCCAATGCAATCCCTCCCTCCCTCCCCATGATAAGCCCAGAGTGTGATGTTCCTCTTCCCGAGTCCAAGTGATCTCATTGTTCAGTTCCCACCTATGAGTGAGAACATGCGTGTTTGGTTTTCTTCTTGTGATAGTTTGCTAAGAATGATGGTTTCAGCTGCATCCATGTCCCTACAAAGGACGCAAACTCATCCTTTTTATGGCTGCATAGTATTCCATGGTGTATATGTGCCACATTTTCTTAATCCAGTCTGTCACAGATGGACATTTGGGTTGATTCCAAGTCTTTGCTATTGTGAATAGTGGCAATAAACATACGTGCATGTGTCTTTGTAGTAGAATAATTTATAATCCTTGGGTATATACCCAGTAGTGGATGGCTGGGTCATATGGTACATCTGGTTATAGATCCTTGAGGAATCACCATACTGTTTTCCATAATTGTTGAACTAGTTTACAATCCCACCAACAGTGTAAAAGTGTTCCTATTTCTCCACATCCTCTCCAACACCTGTTGTTTCCTGATTTTTAATGATGGCCATTCTAACAGGTGTGAGATGGTATCTCATTGTGGTTTTGATTTGCATTTCTCTGATGGCAGTGATGATGAGCATTTTTCATGTGTCTGTTGGCTGTATGAATGTCTTCTTTTGAGAAATGTCTGTTCATATCCTTTGCCCACTTTTTGATGGGGTTGTTTGTTTCTTTCTTGTATATTTGTTTGAGTTCTTTGTAGATTCTGGATATTAGCCCTTTGTCAGACGAGTAGATTGCAAAAATTTTCTCCCATTCTGTAGGTTGCCTGTTCACTCTGATGGTAGTTTCTTTGCTGTGCAGAAGCTCTTTAGTTTAATGAGATCCCATTTGTCAATTTTGGCTTTTGCTGCCGTTGCTTTTGGTGTTTTAGACATGAAGTCCTTGCCCATGCCTATGTCCTGAATGGTACTACCTAGATTTTCTTCTAGGGTTTTTATGGTATTAGGTCTAACATTTAAGTCTCTAATCCATCTTGAATTAATCTTCGTATAAGGAGTAAGGAAAGGATCCAGTTTCAGCTTTCTACTTATGGCTAGCCAATTTTCCCAGCACCATTTATTAAATAGGAATCCTTTCCCCATTTCTTGTTTCTCTCAGGTTTACAAAGATCAGACGGCTGTAGATGTGTGGTATTATTTCTGAGGACTCTGTTCTGTTCCATTGGTCTATAGCTCTGTTTTGGTACCAGTACCATGCTGTTTTGGTTACTGTAGCCTTGTAGTATAGTTTGAAGTCAGGTAGCGTGACGCCTCAGCTTTGTCTTTTGACTTAGGATTGTCTTGGCAATGCGGGCTTTTTGGTTCCATATGAACTTTAAAGCAGTTTTTTCCAATTCTGTGAAGAAACTCATTGGTAGCTTGATGGGGATGGCATTGAATCTATAGATAACCTTGGGCAGTATGGCCATTTTCACGATATTGATTCTTCCTATCCATGAGCATGGTATGTTCTTCCATTTGTTAGTGTCCTCTTTGATTTCACTGAGCAGTGGTTTGTAGTTCTCCTTGAAGAGGTCCTTTACATCCCTTGTAAGTTGGATTCCTAGGTATTTTATTCTCTTGAAGCAATTGTGAATGGAAGTTCATTCCTGATTTGGCTCTGCTTGTCTGTTACTGGTGTATAAGAATGCTTGTGATTTTTGCACATTAATTTTGTATCCTGAGACTTTGCTGAAGTTGCTTATCAGCTTAAGGAGATTTTGGGCTGAGACAATGGGGTTTTCTAAATATACAATCATGTCATCTGCAACAGGGACAATTTGACTTCTTCTTTTCCTAACTGAATACCCTTGATTTCTTTCTCTTGCCTGATTGCCCTAGCCAGAACTTCCAACACTATGTTGAATAGGAGTGGTGAGAGAGGGCATCCCTGTCTTGTGCCAGTTTTCAAAGGAATTTTTCCAGTTTTTGCCCATTCAGTATGATATTAGCTGTGGGTTTGTCATAAATAGCTCTTATTATTTTGAGGCACGCTCCATCAATACCAATTTATTGAGCTTTTTAGCATGAAGGGCTGTTGAATTTTGTCAAAAGCCTTTTCTGCATCTATTGAGATAATCATGTGGTTCTTGTCTTTGGTTCTGTTTATATGCTGGATTACGTTATTGATTTGCGAATGTTGAACCAGCCTTGCATCCCAGGGATGAAGCCCACTTGATCAGGGTGGATAAGCTTTTTGATGTGCTGCTGAACCGGTTTGCCAGTATTTTATTGAGGATTTTTGCATCGATGTTCATCAGGATATTGGTCTAAAATTCTTTTTGTTGTGTCTCTGCCAGGCTTTGGTATCAGGATGATGTTGGCCTCATAAAATGAGTTAGGAGGATTCTCTTTTCTATTGATTGGAATAGTTTCAGAAGGAATGGTACCAGCTCCTCCTTGTACCTCTGGTAGAATTCAGCTGTGAATCCGTCTGGTCCTGGACTTTTGGTGGGCAGGCTATTAATTGTTGCCTCAATTTCAGAGCCTGCTATTGGTCTATTCAGGATTCAACTTCTTCCTGGTTTAGTCTTGGGAGAGTGTAAGTGTCCAGGAAATTATCCATTTCTTCTAAATTTTCTAGTTGATTTGTAAAGGTGTTTATAGTATTCTCTGATGGTAGTTTGTATTTCTGTGGGGTCGGTGGTGATATCCCCTTTATCATTTTTTATTGCATCTATTTGATTCCTCTCTTTTCTTCTTTATTAGTCTTGCTAGCGGTCTGTCAATTTTGTTGATCTTTTCAAAACCAACTCCTGGATTCATTGATTTTTGAGGGTTTTTGTGTTTCTATCTCCTTCAGTTCTGCTCTGATCTTAGTTATTTCTTGCCTTCTGCTAGCTTTTGAGTGTGTTTGCTCTTCCTCTCTAGTTCTTTTAATTGTGATGTTAGAGTGTCAATTTTAGATCTTTCCTGCTTTCTCTTGTGGGCATTTAGTGCTATAAATTTCCTCACACACTGCTTTAAATGTGTCCCAGAGATTCTGGTATGTTGTATCTTTGTTCTCATTGGTTTCAAAGAACATCTTTATTTCTGCTTTCATTTCGTTATGTACCCAGTAGTCATTCAGGAGCAGGTTGTTCAGTTTCCATGTAGTTGAGCGGTTTTGATTGAGTTTCTTAGTCCTGAGTTCTAGTTTGATTGCACTGTGGTCTGAGAGACAGTTTGTTATAATTTCTGTTCTTTACATTTGCTGAGGAGTGCTTTACTTCCAATTATGTGGTCAATTTTGGAATAAGTGCGATGTGGTGCTGAGAAGAATGTATATTCTGTTGATTTGGGGTGGAGAGTTCTATAGATGTTCATCAGGTCTGCTTGGTGCAGAGATGAGTTCAATTCCTGGATATCCTTGTTAACTTTCTGTCTCGTTGATCTGTCTAATGTTGACAGTGGAGTGTTGAAGTCTCCCATTATTATTGTATGGGAGTCTAAGTCTCTTTGTAAGTCTCCAAGGACTTGCTTTATGAATCTGGGTGCTCCTGTATTGGGTGCATATATATTTAGGATAGTTAGCTCTTCCTGTTGAATTGATCCCTTTACCATTATGTAATGGCCTTCTTTGTCTCTTTTGATCTTTGATGGTTTAAAGTCTATTTTATCAGAGACTAGGATTGCAACCCCTGCTTTTTTTTGTTCTCCATTTGCTTGGTAGATCTTCCTCCATCCCTTTATTTTGAGCCTATGTATGTCTCTGCATGTGAGATGGGTCTCCTGAATACAGCAGACTGATGGGTCTTGACGCTGATCCAGTTTGCCAGTCTGTGTCTTTTAATTGGAGCATTTAGTCCATTAACATTTAAGGTTAATATTGTTATGTGTGAACTTAATCCTGCCATTATGATATTAACTGGTTATTTTGCTCATTAGTTGATTTACATTTTGGCTTGTTTTTGCAATGGCTGGTACCGGTTGTTCCTTTCCATGTTTAGGGCTTCCTTCAGGGTCTCTTGTAAGGCAGGCCTGGTGGTGACAAAATCTCTAAGCATTTGCTTATCTGTAAAGGATTTTATTTCTCCTTCACTGATGAAACTTAGTTTGGCTGGATATGAAATTCTGGGTTTAAAATTCTTTTCTTTAAGAACGTTGAATATTGGCCCCCACTCTCTTCTGGCTTGTAGAGTTTCTGCCGAGAGATCTTGTTAGTCTGATGGGCTTCCCTTTGTGGGTAACCCGACCTTTCTCTGGCTGCCCTTAAGATTTTTTCCTTCATTTCAACTTTGGTGAATCTGGCAATTATGTGTCTTGGAGTTGCCCTTCTGGAGGAGTATCTTTGTATGGCGTTCTCTGTATTTCCTGAATTTGAATGTTGGCCTGCCCTACTAGGTTGGGGAAGTTCTCCTGGATGATATCCTGAAGAGTGTTTTCCAACTTGTTTCCATTCTCCTCACTTTCAGGCACCCCAATCAGACGTAGATTTGGTCTTTTACATAATCCCATACTTTGCAGGCTTTGTTCATTTCTTTTCTTCTTTTTCTTTTGGTTTCTCTTCTCGCTTCATTTCATTCATTTGATCCTCAATCGCTGATACTCTTTCTTCCAGTTGATCGAGTCGGTTACTGAAGCTTGTGCATTTGTCACGATTTCTCGTGTCATGGTTTTCATCTCTGTCATGTCGTTTATGACCTTCTCTGCATTAATTAGTCTAGCTGTCAATTCTTCCACTCTTTTTCAAGATTTTTCGTTTCTTTGCGCTGGGTACGTAATTCCTCCTTTAGCTCTGAGAAGTTTGATGGACTGAAGCCTTCTTCTCTTCTCATCAAAGTCATTCTCTGACCAGCTTTGATCCGTTGTTGGCGATGGGCTGCGCCCTTTGCAGGGGAGATGCGCCTTATTTTTGAATTCCCAGCTTTTCTGCCCTGCTTTTTCCCCATCTTTGTGGTTTTATCTGTCTCTGGTCTTTGATGATGGTGACGCACTGATGGGGTTTTGGTATAGGTGTCCTTCCTGTTTGATAGTTTTCCTTCTGACAGTCAGAACCCTCAGCTATAGGTCTGTTGGAGATTGCTTGAGGTCCACTCCAGACCCTGTTTGCCTGGGTATCAGCAGCAGAGGTTGCAGAAGATAGAATATTGCTGAACAGTGTACCTGTCTGTACCTGTCTTTGGGCTTCCTCTTGGAGACTCTCCACCCACCCGTGAGATGGGGTGTCAGACTGCCCCTAGTGGGGATGTCTCCCAGTTAGACTAAGCAGGGGTCAGTCAATGGAGACACACTCCTCTGTCAACATTAGACAGATCAACGAGACAGAGTTAACAAGGATATCCAGGAATTGAACTCATCTCTGCAGCAAGCCGACCTAATGGACATCTACAGAACTCTCCACCTCAAATCAACGTAATATACATTCTCTTCTCAGCACCGCATCACACTTATTCCAGTTGATCGAGTCGGTTACTGAAGCTTGTGCATTTGTCACGTATTTCGTGGTCATGGTTTTCATCTCTGTCATGTCGTTATGACCTTCTCTGCATTAATTAGTCTAGCTGTCAATTCTTCCACTCTTTTTCAAGATTTTTCGTTTCTTTGCGCTGGCAATGTAATTCCTCCTTTAGCTCTGAGAAGTTTGATGGACTGAAGCCTTCTTCTCTCTTCTCATCAAAGTCATTCTCTGACCAGCTTTGATCCGTTGTTGTGGATGGGCTGCGCTCCTTTGCAGGGGAGATGCGCCTTATTTTTGAATTCCCAGCTTTTCTGCCCTGCTTTTTCCCCATCTTTGTGGTTTTATCTGTCTCTGGTCTTTGATGATGGTGACGCACTGATGGGGTTTTGCATAGGTGTCCTTCCTGTTTGATAGTTTTCCTTCTGACAGTCAGGACCCTCAGCTATAGGTCTGTTGGAGATTGCTTGAGGTCCACTCCAGACCCTGTTTGCCTGGGTATCAGCAGCAGAGGTTGCAGAAGATAGAATATTGCTGAACAGCGAGTGTACCTGTCTGATTCTTACTTTGGAAGCTTCCTCTCAGGGGTGTACTCCACCCGGTGAGATGTGGGGTGTCAGACTGCCCCTAGTGGGGATGTCTCCGAGTTAGACTAAGCAGGGGTCAGTCTTAGAGACTTACAAAAAGACTTAGACTCCCATACAATAATAATGGGAGACTTCAACTCCACTGTCAACATTAGACAGATCAACGAGACAGAAAGTTAACAAGGATATCCAGGAATTGAACTCATCTCTGCAGCAAGCCGACCTAATGGACATCTACAGAACTCTCCACCTCAAATCAACGTAATATACATTCTTCTCAGCACCGCATCACACTTATTCCAAAATTGACCACATAATTGGAAGTAAAGCACTCCTCAGCAAATGTAAAAGAACAGAAATTATAACAAACTGTCTCTCACACCACAGTGCAAACAAACTAGAACTCAGGACTAAGAAACTCAATCAAAACCGCTCAACTACATGGAAACTGAACAACCTGCTCCTGAATGACTACTGGGTACATAACGAAATGAAAGCAGAAATAAAGATGTTCTTTGAAACCAATGAGAACAAAGATACAACACACCAGAGTCTCTGGGACACATTTAAAGCAATGTGTAGAGGGAAATTTATAGCACTAAATGCCCACAAGAGTAAGCTGGAAAGATCTAAAATTGACACTCTAACATCACAATTAAAAGAACTAGAGAGGCAAGAGCAAACACATTCAAAAGCTAGCAGAAGGCAATAAATAACTGAGATCAGAGCAGAACTGAAGGAGATAGAGACACAAAATCCCTCCAAAAAACCAATGAATTCAGCAGTT
Source organism: Colobus guereza (assembly GCA_030247045.1). NCBI lineage: Eukaryota > Metazoa > Chordata > Mammalia > Primates > Cercopithecidae > Colobus > Colobus guereza. The sequence goes on along the minus strand of CM058080.1, from coordinate 34,362,493 downwards.
GGTTTTTTGAAAAGATCAACAAAATTGACAGACCGCTAGCAAGACTAATAAAGAAGAAAAGAGAGAAGAATCAAATAGCCTCAATGAAAAATGAGAACGGGGAAATCACCACCAACCTATCAGTAATACAAACTACCATCAGAGAATACTATAAACACATCTTCGCAAATAAACTAGAAAATGTAGAAGGAGTGGATAATTTCCTGGACACTTACACTCTTCCAAGGCTAAACCAGGAAGAAGGTGAATCTCTAAATAAACCAGTAGCAGGCTCTGAATTTGAGGCAAAAATTAATAGCCTAGCAACCAAAAATGGTCCAGGACCAAATGGACTCACAGCTGAATTCTACTAGAGGTACAAGGAGGAGCTGGTACCATTCCTTCTGAAACTATTCCAATCAATGAAAAAGACGGAATCCTCCTAACTCATTTCGAGGCCAATATCATCCTAATACCAAAGCCTGGCAGAGACACAACAAAAAGAGAATTTTAGACCAGTAACCCTGAAGAACATCGATGCAAAAATCCTCAATAAAATACTGGCAAACCGGATTCAGCAGCACATCAAAAAGCTTATCCACCCTGATCAAGTGGGCTTCATCCCTGGGGTGCAAGGCTGGTTCAACATTCGCAAATCAATCAACGTAATCCAGCATATAAACAGAACCAAAGACAAGAACCACATGATTATCTCAATAGATGCAGAAAAGGCTTTTGACAAAATTCAGCAGCCCTTCATGCTAAAAACGCTCAATAAATTCGGTATTGATGGAATGTATCTCAAAATAATAAGAGCTATTTATTACAAACTGTCTCTCACACCACAGTGCAAACAAACTAGAACTCAGGACTAAGAAACTCAATCAAAACCGCTCAACTACATGGAAACTGAACAACCTGCTCCTGAATGACTACTGGGTACATAACGAAATGAAAGCAGAAATAAAGATGTTCTTTGAAACCAATGAGAACAAAGATACAACACACCAGAGTCTCTGGGACACATTTAAAGCAATGTGTAGAGGGAAATTTATAGCACTAAATGCCCACAAGAGTAAGCTGGAAAGATCTAAAATTGACACTCTAACATCACAATTAAAAGAACTAGAGAGGCAAGAGCAAACACATTCAAAAGCTAGCAGAAGGCAATAAATAACTGAGATCAGAGCAGAACTGAAGGAGATAGAGACACAAATCCTCCAAAACCAATGAATTCCAGCAGTTGGTTTTTGAAAAGATCAACAAAATTGACAGACCGCTAGCAAGACTAATAAAGAAGAAAAGAGAGAAGAATCAAATAGCCTCAATGAAAAATGAGAACGGGGAAATCACCACCAACCTATCAGTAATACAAACTACCATCAGAGAATACTATAAACACATCTTCGCAAATAAACTAGAAAATGTAGAAGGAGTGGATAATTTCCTGGACACTTACACTCTCCAAGGCTAAACCAGGAAGAAGGTGAATCTCTAATAAAACCAGTAGCAGGCTCTGAATTTGAGGCAAAAATTAATAGCCTAGCAACCAAAAATGGTCCAGGACCAAATGGACTCACAGCTGAATTCTACTAGAGGTACAAGGAGGAGCTGGTACCATTCCTTCTGAAACTATTCCAATCAATAGAAAAAGACGGAATCCTCCCTAACTCATTTCATGAGGCCAATATCATCCTAATACCAAAGCCTGGCAGAGACACAACAAAAAAAGAGAATTTTAGACCAGTAACCCTGAAGAACATCGATGCAAAAATCCTCAATAAAATACTGGCAAACCGGATTCAGCAGCACATCAAAAGCTTATCCACCCTGATCAAGTGGGCTTCATCCCTTGGGTGCAAGGCTGGTTCAACATTCGCAAATCAATCAACGTAATCCAGCATATAAACAGAACCAAAGACAAGAACCACATGATTATCTCAATAGATGCAGAAAAGGCTTTTGACAAAATTCAGCAGCCCTTCATGCTAAAAACGCTCAATAAATTCGGTATTGATGGAATGTATCTCAAAATAATAAGAGCTATTTATTACAAACCCACAGCCAGGATCATACTGAATGGGCAAAAACTGGAAAAATTCCCTTTGAGAACTGGCACAAGACAGGGATGCCCTCTCTCACCACTCCTATTTAACATAGTGTTGGAAGTTCTGGCTAGGTCAATCAGGCAAGAGAAAGAAATAAACGGTATCCATTTAGGAAAAGAAGAAGTCAAATTGTCCCTGTTCGCAGATGACATGATTGTATATTTAGAAAACCCCATTGTCTTAGCCCAAAATTTCCTTAAGCTGATAAGCAACTTCAGCAAAGTCTCGGGATACAAGATTAATGTGCAAAAATTACAAGCATTCTTATACACCAGTAACAGACAAACAGAGAGCCAAATCAGGAATGAACTTCCATTCACTATTGCATCAAAGAGAATAAAATACCTAGGAATCCAACTTACAAGGGATGTAAAGGACCTCTTCAAGGAGAACTACAAACCACTGCTCAGTGAAATAAAAGAGGACACAAACAAATGGAAGAACATACCATGCTCATGGATAGGAAGAATCAATATCGTGAAAATGGCCATACTGCCCAAGGTTATTTATAGATTCAATGCCATCCTCATCAAGCTACCAATGAGTTTCTTCACAGAATTGGAAAAAACGGCTTTAAAGTTCATATGGAAACAAAAAAGAGCCCGCATTACCAAGACAATCTTAAGTCAAAAGGACAAAGCTGGAGGCATCACGCTGCCTGACATCAAACTATACTACAAAGCTCCAGTAACCAAAACAGCATGGTACTGGTACCAAAACAGAGATATAAACCAGTGGAACAGAGCAGAGTCCTCAGAAATAATACCACACATCTACAGCCATCCGATCTTTCACAAACCTGAGAGAAACAAGAAATGGGGAAAGGATTCCCTATTTAGTAACTGGTGCTGTGATAATTGGCTAGCCATATGTAGAAAGCTGAAACTGGATCCTTTCCTTACTCCTTATACAAAGATTAATTCAAGATGGATTAGAGACTTAAATGTTAGACCTAATACCATAAAAACCCTAGAAGAAAATCTAGCTAGTACCATTCAGGACATAGGCATGGGCAAGGTCTTCATGTCTAAAACACCAAAAGAAACGGCAGCAAAAGCCAAAACTGACAAATGGGATCTCATTAAACTAACGAGCTTCTGCACAGCAAAAGAAACTACCAGCAGAGTGAACAGGCAACCTACAGAATGGGAGAAAATTTTTGCAATCTACTTAAATGACAAAGGGCTAATATCCAGAATCTACAAAGAACTCAAACAAATATACAAGAAAAAATCAAACAACCCCATCAAAAAGTGGGCAAAGGATATGAACAGACATTTCTCAAAAGAAGACATTCATACAGCCAACAGACACATGAAAAATGCTCATCATTACTGGTCATTAGAGAAATGCAAATCAAAACCACAATGAGATACCACCTCACACCAGTTAGATTGGCAATCATTAAAAAACCAGGAAACAACAGGTGTTGGAGAGGATGTGGAGAAATAGGAACACTTTTACACTGTTGGTGGGATTGTAAACTAGTTCAACCATTATGGAAAACAGTATGGCAATTCCTCAAGGATCTAGAACTAGATGTACCATATGACCCAGCCATCCCACTACTGGGTATATGCAAAGGATTATAAATTATTAGACACATGCACACGTATGTTTATTGCAGCATTATTCACAACAGCAAAGACTTGGAATCAACCCAAATGTCCATCTGTGACAGACTGGATTAAGAAAATGTGGCACGGGGGGCAGAGCAAGATGGCCGAATAGGAACAGCTCCAGTCTCCAACTCCCAGTCGAAGGACACAGAAGACCAGTGATTTCTGGATTTTCAACTGAGGTACTGGGGTCATCTCACTAGTGAGTGCCGGACAATCGTTGCTGGTCAGCTGTTGCAGCCCGACCACCGAGAGCTGAAGCAGGGCGAGGCATCGCCTCACCTGGAAGCGCAAGGGGAAGGGAATCCTTTTCCAACCAGGGAACTGAGACACACAACACCTGGAAAATCGGGTAACTCCCACCCCAATACCGCGCTATAGGCTAACGGGCACACCAGGAGAATATACCCCACGCCTGGCCGGGAGGGTCCCATGCCCCGGAGCCTCCTCCTTGCTAACACAGCAGTCTGCGGCGATCTAACCGCAGGGCAGCAGCGAGGCTGGGGAGGCGCCTGCCATTGCTGAGGCTTAAGGTAAACAAAGCCACTGGGAAGCTCCAACTGGGTGGAGCTCACAGCAGCTCAAGGAAACCTGCCTGTCTCTGTAGACTCCTCTGGGGACAGGGCTCAGCTAAAAATAACAGGGAAGCAGCAGAGACTTGTGCAGGCGCAAAGACTCTGTCTGACAACTTTGAAGAGAGCAGTGGATCTCCCAACACGGAGGTCTGAGATCTGAGAAGGGACAGACTGCCTGCTCAAGTGGGTCCCTGACCCTGAGTAGCCTAACTGGGAGACATCCCCACTAGGGGCAGTCTGACACCCCACACCTCACAGGGTGGAGTACACCCTGAGAGGAAGCTTCCAAAGTAAGAATCAGACAGGTACACGCTGTTCAGCAATATTCTATCTTCTGCAACCTCTGCTGCTGATACCCAGGCAAACAGGGTCTGGAGTGGACCTCAAGCAATTCCAACAGACCTATAGCTGAGGGTTCTGACTGTCAGAAGGAAAACTATCAAACAGGAAGGACACTTATACCAAAACCCCATCAGTGCATCACCATCATCAAAGACCAGAGACAGATAAAACCACAAAGATGGGGAAAAGCAGGGCAGAAAAGCTGGGAATTCAAAAATAAGAGCGCATCTCCCTGCAAAGGAGCGCAGCCCATCACCAGCAACGGATCAAAGCTGGTCAGAGAATGACTTTGATGAGAGAGAGAAGGCTTCAGTCCATCAAACTCTCAGAGCTAAAGGAGGAATTACGGACCCAGCGCAAAGAAACGAAAAATCTTGAAAAGAGTGGAAGAATTGACAGCTAGACTAATTAATGCAGAGAAGGTCATAAACGACATGACAGAGATGAAAACCATGACACGAGAAACACGTGACAAATGCACAAGCTTCAGTAACCGACTCGATCAACTGGAAGAAAGAGTATCAGCGATTGAGGATCAAATGAATGAAATGAAGCGAGAAGAGAAACCAAAAGAAAAAGAAGAAAAAGAAATGAACAAAGCCTGCAAGAAGTATGGGATTATGTAAAAGACCAAATCTACGTCTGATTGGGGTGCCTGAAAGTGAGGGGAGAATGGAACCAAGTTGGAAAACACTCTTCAGGATATCATCCAGGAGAACTTCCCAACCTAGTAGGGCAGGCCAACATTCAAATTCAGGAAATACAGAGAACGCCACAAAGATACTCCTCCAGAAGGGCAACCCAAGACACATAATTGCCAGATTCACCAAAGTTGAAATGAAGGAAAAATCTTAAGGGCAGCCAGAGAGAAAGGTCGGGTTACCCACAAAGGAAGCCCATCAGACTAACAGCAGATCTCTCGGCAGAAACTCTACAAGCCAGAAGAGAGTGGGGCCAATATTCAACGTTCTTAAAGAAAAGAATTTTAAACCCAGAATTTCATATCCAGCCAAACTAAGTTTCATCAGTGAAGGAGAAATAAAACCTTTACAGATAAGCAAATGCTTAGAGATTTTGTCACCACCAGGCCTGCCTTACAAGAGACCCTGAAGGAAGCCCTAAACATGGAAAGGAACAACCGGTACCAGCCATTGCAAAACAAGCCAAAATGTAAATCAACTAATGAGCAAAATAACCAGTTAATATCATAATGGCAGGATCAAGTTCACACATAACAATATTAACCTTAAATGTTAATGGACTAAATGCTCCAATTAAAAGACACAGACTGGCAAACTGGATCAAGAGTCAAGACCCATCAGTCTGCTGTATTCAGGAGACCCATCTCACATGCAGAGACATACATAGGCTCAAAATAAAGGGATGGAGGAAGATCTACCAAGCAAATGGAGAACAAAAAAGCAGGGTTGCAATCCTAGTCTCTGATAAAATAGACTTTAAACCATCAAAGATCAAAAGAGACAAAGAAGGCCATTACATAATGGTAAAGGGATCAATTCAACAGGAAGAGCTAACTATCCTAAATATATATGCACCCAATACAGGAGCACCCAGATTCATAAAGCAAGTCCTTGAGACTTACAAAGAGACTTAGACTATACAATAATAATGGGAGACTTCAACACTCCACTGTCAACATTAGACAGATCAACGAGACAGAAAGTTAACAAGGATATCCAGGAATTGAACTCATCTCTGCACCAAGCGGACCTGATAGACATCTATAGAACTCTCCACCCCAAATCAACAGAATATACATTCTTCTCAGCACCACATCGCACTTATTCCAAAATTGACCACATAATTGGAAGTAAAGCACCTCAGCAAATGTAAAAGAACAGAAATTATAACAAACTGTCTCTCAGACCACAGTGCAATCAAACTAGAACTCAGGACTAAGAAACTCAATCAAAACCGCTCAACTACATGGAAACTGAACAACCTGCTCCTGAATGACTACTGGGTACATAACGAAATGAAAGCAGAAATAAAGATGTTCTTTGAAACCAATGAGAACAAAGATACAACATACCAGAATCTGGGACACATTTAAGCAGTGTAGAGGAAATTTATAGCACTAAATGCCCACAAGAGAAAGCAGGAAAGATCTAAAATTGACACTCTAACATCACAATTAAAAGAACTAGAGAGGCAAGAGCAAACACACTCAAAAGCTAGCAGAAGGCAAGAAATAACTAAGATCAGAGCAGAACTGAAGGAGATAGAACACAAAAACCCTCCAAAAATCAATGAATCCAGGAGTTGGTTTTTGAAAAGATCAACAAAATTGACAGACCGCTAGCAAGACTAATAAAGAAGAAAAGAGAGAGGAATCAAATAGATGCAATAAAAATGATAAAGGGATATCACCACCGACCCCACAGAAATACAAACTACCATCAGAGAATACTATAAACACCTCTACGCAAATCAACTAGAAAATTTAGAAGAAATGGATAATTTCCTGACACTTACACTCCCAAGACTAAACCAGGAAGAAGTTGAATCCCTGAATAGACCAATAGCAGGCTCTGAAATTGAGGCAACAATTAATAGCCTGCCCACCAAAAAAGTCCAGGACCAGACGGATTCACAGCTGAATTCTACCAGAGGTACAAGGAGGAGCTGGTACCATTCCTTCTGAAACTATTCCAATCAATAGAAAAAGAGGGAATCCTCCTAACTCATTTTATGAGGCCAACATCATCCTGATACCAAAGCCTGGCAGAGACACAACAAAAAAGAGAATTTTAGACCAATATCCTGATGAACATCGATGCAAAATCCTCAATAAAATACTGGCAAACCGGATTCAGCAGCACATCAAAAGCTTATCCACCCTGATCAAGTGGGTTTCATCCTGGGATGCAAGGCTGGTTCAACATTCGCAAATCAATAAACGTAATCCAGCATATAAACAGAACCAAAGACAAGAACCACATGATTATCTCAATAGATGCAGAAAAGGCTTTTGACAAAATTCAACAGCCCTTCATGCTAAAAACGCTCAATAAATTCGGTATTGATGGAACGTACCTCAAAATAATAAGAGCTATTTATGACAAACCCACAGCTAATATCATACTGAATGGGCAAAAACTGGAAAAATTCCTTTGAAAACTGGCACAAGACAGGGATGCCCTCTCTCACCACTCCTATTCAACATAGTGTTGGAAGTTCTGGCTAGGCAATCAGGCAAGAGAAAGAAATCAAGGGTATTCAGTTAGGAAAAGAAGAAGTCAAATTGTCCCTGTTTGCAGATGACATGATTGTATATTTAGAAAACCCCATTGTCTCAGCCCAAAATCTCCTTAAGCTGATAAGCAACTTCAGCAAAGTCTCAGGATACAAAATTAATGTGCAAAAATCACAAGCATTCTTATACACCAGTAACAGACAAGCAGAGAGCCAAATCAGGAATGAACTTCCATTCACAATTGCTTCAAAGAGAATAAAATACCTAGGAATCCAACTTACAAGGATGTAAAGGACCTCTTCAAGGAGAACTACAAACCACTGCTCAGTGAAATCAAAGAGGACACAACAAATGGAAGAACATACCATGCTCATGGATAGGAAGAATCAATATCGTGAAAATGGCCATACTGCCCAAGGTTATTTATAGATTCAATGCCATCCCCATCAAGCTACCAATGAGTTTCTTCACAGAATTGGAAAAACTGCTTTAAAGTTCATATGGAACCAAAAAGAGCCCGCATTGCCAAGACAATCCTAAGTCAAAAGGACAAAGCTGGAGGCCACGCTACCTGACTTCAAACTATACCACAAGGCTACAGTAACCAAAACAGCATGGTACTGGTACCAAAACAGAGCTATAGACCAATGGAACAGAACAGAGTCCTCAGAAATAATACCACACATCTACAGCCATCTGATCTTTGACAAACCTGAGAGAAACAAGAAATGGGGAAAGGATTCCTATTTAATAAATGGTGCTGGGAAAATTGGCTAGCCATAAGTAGAAAGCTGAAACTGGATCCTTTCCTTACTCCTTATACGAAGATTAATTCAAGATGGATTAGAGACTTAAATGTTAGACCTAATACCATAAAACCCTAGAAGAAAATCTAGGTAGTACCATTCAGGACATAGGCATGGGCAAGACTCAGCAAAAGCCAAAATTGACAAATGGGATCTCATTAAACTAAAGAGCTTCTGCACAGCAAAGAAACTACAATCAGAGTGAACAGGCGACCTATGGAACAGGAGAAAATTTTTGCAATCTACTCATCTGACAAAGGGTAATATCCAGAATCTACAAAGAACTCAAACAAATATACAAGAAAACAAACAACCCCATCAAAAGTGGGCAAAGGATATGAACAGACATTTCTCAAAAGAAGACATTCATACAGCCAACAGACACATGAAAAATGCTCATCATCACTGCCATCAGAGAAATGCAAATCAAAACCACAATGAGATACCATCTCACACCAGTTAGAATGGTCCAAAAAATCAAAACAACAGTGTTGGAGAGGATAGAAATAGAACACTTTTACACTGTTATTGTAAACTAGTTCAACCATTATGGAAAACAGTACGATTCCTCAGGATCTAGAACTAGATGAATGACCCCCATCACTACTGGGTATACACCCAAAGTATTATAAAATTCTACTACAAAGACACATGCACACGATGTTTATGCACTATTCACAATAGCAAAGACTTGAATCAACCCAAATGTCCATCTGTGACAGACTGATTAAGAAATGGCACATATACCATGGAATACTACGCAGAAAAGGATGAGTTTGCATCCTTTGTAGGGACATGGATGCAGCTGAAACCATCATTCTTAGCAAACTATCACAAGAAGAAAACCAAACACGCATGTTCTCACTCATAGGTGGAACTGAACAATGAGATCACTTGGAAGGGAGCATCACCACTTTATCATATAAGGATTGCATTGGGGAGTTATACCTGATAAAATGATGAATTGATGGGTGCTGACGAGTTGATGGGTGCAGCACACCAACATGGCAACAAGTATACTTTGTAACAAACCTGCACATTATGCACATGCATAACTTAAAGTACAAATAAAAGAAAATGTACATATACACCATGGAATACTATGCAGCCATAAAAAGGATGAGTTTGCATCCTTTGTAGGGACATGGATGCAGCTGGAAACCATCATTCTTAGCAAACTATCACAAGAAGAGAAAACCAAACAATGCATGTTCTCACTCAGGTGGGAACTGAACAATGAGATCACTTGACTCGGGAAGGGGAACATCACACACTCTATCATGGGAGGGGAGGGAGAGGATTGCATTGGGGAGTTATACTGATATAAATGATGAATTGATGGGTGCTGACGAGTTGATGGGTGCCACACCAACATGGCACAAGTATACAACAAACCCATTTATGCACCTGTACCCTAGAACTTAAAGTAAAATAGAAATAAAAAATAAAATAAATATAAGAAATTTCTCAGAAAACTTCTTTCTCCTTTTTTCTGGATGTTTCTTTATACCTTCAAAGCATCCAAAATATCAGTCAGATAAAACAGGACTAGCAAACAGCTCCAGAAATACTGTGAACTCAGAGTTGAACACATCACAATCTGGTTGAGAAGTTTTCTAATTTTTGTCTGAGATATCCTTGTCACCATAAGTTTATTGCAAAACAAATATCCTATTGCATATTTGAAAAAGAGAACAAACTGATCTATGAAAAGAATGAATTCTGTGAGTTGCATTCATTGTCAAAGAATTAGAACGCTTCTTTCTTTTATGATATTTCTTGTCACCATAATAATGCACTATATTTCACATTGCAGTATAGACAAGTGTTAGCAAACGCTCATGAACAGAAAGGTGGAACTCAGAATAACCAGATCACAAAGAAGTTTTCAGAATGCTTTTCATTTTATCTGAAGATATTTCCTTTGTAGTCAATGAAGCACTTTGCAGATTCCACGAGAAGAGTGTTAGCCTGAGCTTCATGAACAGAAAGGTGGAACTCAGAATTGAGATCAAACAAATTTCTTAGAATGCTTCTTTCTCGGTTTTATCTGAGGATATATCCTTTGGCCTTTTAGTTTCAATCTGACAAGTTGATTCAAAAACAGTACTAGCAAACAGCCCAAGAAATATAGTTGTAACTCTGAGTGAACTCAATATAAAAACAGTTTCTCAGAAAGCTTCTTTCTACTTTTTATCTGAAGATATTTTCTTTGTCATCGTAAGCTTCACTGGGGAAAGAAATATCCCACTGCAGATTTGAAAAAAACTATGTTTGCAATTTGATCAATAAACAGAATAGTGTAACACTGTGAGTTGTATTCACAGGTCACAATGCAGTTTTTCAGAACGCTTCTTTTCAGTTTTTATCTGAAAGTATAACCTTTTTGTTTGTAGCCCTCCATGCGCTCCCAAATATCACTTTGCAGATTCCACGAGTAGAGTGTTAGCAAACAGCTAGATGAACAGAATGGTGCAACTCTGTGAGATGAATTCAGAGATCAGAAAGAAATTTCTCAGAAAACTTCTTTCTCGTTTTTATCCTGGGATATTTCCTTTGGATGTACACTCTTCAAAGCATCCGAAATATCAGTACTCAGATTCCACAAAAACAGGACTAGCAAACAGGTCCATGATATACACGTGTAACCCAGTGAGTTGAATTCACACATCACAAACTAGTTTCTCAGAAAGCTTCTTTCTACTTTTTGTTTGAGTATATTTCCCTTGTCACCGTAAGCTTCATTGTGCAGAGAAATGTCCCATTGGAGATTTAAAGAAAAGCGAGTTAGCAAACCGATCAAAGAAAAATAATGTGTAACTCTGTGAGTTGTATTCACACGTCACAAAGCAGTTTCTCAGAACGCTTCTTTCCAGGTTTCATCTGTGAATATTTACTTTGTCACCATAACCCTAATGCACTCCCAAATATCACTTTCCAGCTTCCACCAGAACAGTGTTAGCAAACGGCTTCGTGAACAGAAAGGTGGAACTCTGTGAGATGAATTCACAGATCACAAAGAAGCTTCTCAGAGTGTTAGCAAACAGCTTCAGGAACAGAAGGGTGGAACACTGTGAGATGAATTTCTAGATCAGAACAAACTTCTCAGAAAGCTTCTTTCACGTCATCATCTGAGGATATTTCCTTCGGCCTTTTAGTCTTCAAAGCAATCCGAAATACAGGTTCTCAGATTCCACAGAAACAGGACTAGCAAACATCTCCAAGAAACAAGGTTGTAACTCAGTGAGATGAATTCATACATCACAAAGCAGTTTCTCAGAGATTTTCTTTCTACTTTTTATGTGAATATATTTCCTTTGCCACTGTAAGCTTCAGTGGAGAACGAAATTTCTCACTGCAGATTTGAAGAAAACTGTGTTTGAAAACTGATCAATGAACGAAATAGTGTAACTCTGTGATAAGATAAAAACTGGGAAGAAGCGTTCTGAGAAACTGCATTGCAATGTGTGAATGCAACTCACAGAGTCACAGTTTTCTCTTCAATCATCAGTTTGCTAACACAGTTTTCTTGAAATCTGCAATGGCATACTTCTTAGTGCTACAGAGCTAGTCTTGAGAAAGGAAATATACTCAGATAAAAACG